>SKCR01003445.1:0-89866 GCA_019454045.1 Zanthoxylum bungeanum
CCTGACGGTTTTATCGTGCCTAACTTGCAAACAAGGTTTGTAAGCTAAATCGGTCCATTTATGGACTGAAGCAAGCATCGCGGTCATGGAACCAACGTTTTGATGAGATCATAAAAGAATATGATTTCATTCAAAACGAGGATGATCCTTGTGTATATAAGAAGGCTAGTGGGAGTGCACTGACATTCATTGTCCTTTATGTTGACGATGTATTGCTTATGGGCAATGACATTCCCATGTTAACATCGGTGAAAGCTTGGCTTTCATTAAAATTCTCCATGAAAGATCTGGGAGAAGCAGCCTTTATTCTAGGAATAAAGATCTACAGGGATAGATCTAGAAAGCTGCTTGGACTCTCTTAGAGTACGTACATTGACAAAGTGTTGAAAAGATTCAACATGGATCAGTCCAAGAGGGGACTGTTGCCAGTGTCACATGGCATCTCTCTATCTAAGGACATGTGTCCTAAAACTCAAGATGAGAGAAATAGCATGAGTCGGATACCGTTCGCCTCGGCAGTCGGATCGATCATGTATGCCATGATATGTACTCGACCTGATGTCTCGTATGCTTTGAGCATGTGTAGTCGCTATCAGGCCGATCCAGGTGATGGTCACTGGATGGCAGTTAAGAACATCCTTAAGTATCTTAGACGAACTAAGGATGCCTTCTTGATTTATGGAGATGGAGAACTTGAGGTAACTGGGTATACCGATGCAAGTTTCCAAACCGATAAAGACGACTCTAAGTCGCAATCCGGGTACATATTTTGTTTGAACAACGGAGCAGTAAGCTGGAAATCTTCCAAGCAAGAGACTGTTGCCGATTCAACAACAGAAGCGGAGTATATTGCTGCATCTGAAGCAGTAAAGAGGCAGTTTGGATCCGTAAATTCCTAATTGGATTAGGAGTAGTTCCGTTAGCAGCTGAGCCCGTTCCATTATTGTGTGACAATAACGGGGCTATAGCGCAGGCTAAGGAACCACGGTCTCATCAACGATCCAAGCATGTTCTTCGACGTTTCCATCTGATTCGTGAGATCATACATCGTGGCGATGTGAAGATCGAGAAGGTCGCATCAGATGACAACATTGCAGACCCGCTGACGAAAGCTATTTCACAGCAAAAGTTTGAGAAACACATACATAGTTCAGGTGTTAGATGCTTGAGTGACTGGCTATAGGCCAAGTGGGAGATTGTTAGACAATTATGACCCATAGCGTCACCGTTTTGTAAAAGACATTGTGTTTTGTACAAAATTGACTATGTAATATTGAAATTGCCTTTTATCATTTCGTAATTCATTTACTATTACATATAAATGGTAAAAGTCCATATGATTAGTTCCGGATTGAGATGATATGAGACAGTATCAATCCATAAAGGTTTAATCATTAAATATCCCTAGTCGTAGTATTATCGAGACTGAACATCGATAATGCGGAATAGACTAGTATTGCACTTGTGCGCGTTGTGAGAACATAACGGCACAGTTCTCATATGTTTAAGTATAAGATACTTATGCAAGTGCGATAGGAGGTTGTGTTTTACCGATGGTACGGAAAACAGCTTCGCTCTGGATAGACCCCGCGGAATCCCATTGGTAGTATGTATATGTGTCTACGGGAGTCCGCGTCAGGGTAGATGTATTTGGTCTTAACCTGAGACTTACATCGCTAATACTTGCGACAATCGGTAAACTTTGGTTTTGGTCGTCCAGGGCTTTAACAGGTTCTGTGTACGCCTCTATTGGGTTTATCGAGAATCGTAGTGTATTGGATGTGATGTCAAGACGGAAGTATCACTCTAGACATATGGAGATGATGATCACGCATGGATTCATAACTCGTTCTCTATTGTGTTGCAACCATCGGGATGATGTGACAAGGTCATGATTATCCGATTCAAAGAGACTAGTGTTTGATATCCGATATGTGCTTCGTACGGGGCAGACACTATTCCACCAGCCCCAGGCCTAGCACGTGACATCTGATACTGGATCGAATTACGAGATACTAGGTATTCTACTCTGACATGGATTATATATTCCAGTAAGAATATTTCTGGAGAATTGGGTAGGCACGGTGCTTTGCTAGAAGCCAACCATGTCTTGTAAATCGGTAAGCACGTAGTACGAGATACTCGCTTTATCGGATAGTCCGATTACCGGATTTACTGCCAACATATCCAGAGATCTCTTGGGTCGCTTCCCAAGGATTCACCGATGACAGTTGACTTAAATTGGAATTAATCTGGGATTAATTAAGAGAGAGAAAATTAATCTGGGATTAATATGGGCTTTGTTTAATCTGGGATTAAAAGTGTACAGTGGCGAAAGAACGCGATTAATTTGGAATTAATCGGTAAAATAAATTTAATAGTTAAATTTGATTTTTCTATTTAATTTATTCAAACGGACTAAATTAATATATCGGATATATTAAAATGGATTGGATTTCATTACGAGATTAAAGTCGGACTTTAATGCGAACGAACGAATTAATTTAGAATTAGTTCGTGAACGATGTTCGTAATATATATTTACGAGGCATCGCTATTTAATTAAATTGGATTTAATTATTTAGCGACGAAGGATCGTTTAATCGGATTAAACGAAACGAGCCGCGTCAAATGCCCGTAGAGATATTTGAATTTCGGATTCAAATATTTGGAGCCAAAAGTGTGGTAGGTGTTCCCACCACACACCACCTTGTTTTGCCTTTATGTAAACCACTTACCAATCTCTACCTTGTATTGGGTAAAAGGTGAAATGGTTTCACCTTTTGGTAAATAACAAAAAGGGATTTTCATTGTTGGTAACACTTGACACAACCAAAAACACAAAAAAACCTTAAAGACTAGGCTTGGCCGAAATCTTCATCCTCTCCTCTCTTTGATTTGATTTTCAAATCATCAAAAGCTAGCACTTTGGAAGTGAACAAAGGTGATAGGGAAACTCCTCAATAGCTTGGAATCATCCTAAGCTTGGATTCATCATAAAGCTTGGATCTTGGAGATCTTGGATCTCAAATTTTTAAAAGCTCCAACACCATTCATTGTATATATTCCGCACCTTATAATGATCAACTCTTATATTATGCATGCTTATTAGATCCTTATAATGTTCTAGGAACACTAACACAAATAGTATATTGAGGGTACTTAAAATTGGATTGGGGCGCATAAAATGGGTAGAAAATCGAACTTGGGTAATTTTAGCATGTGATAATCTGTTAACCTATTGAGCTAATTGGTTAACTGATTATTCCAATAGATTAAATGATTGTTACATAGATGAAAAATTGAATTTTAAATTTTCTATAATCTCATTTTCATAAGTTCGAAATGTAAACCCATTCCACTTACCCTAATCCATCTTTAGCCTATTTAGGATTTTGATAAGACCCTAAGGATAGATCATTAGTTTGAAATTCTTTTTCAAATTCATGATCTAATCATCTAAGGATCCTATCATTTGACGCATATATAAAGAGGTTATTTGGGGCTCTTTATTGTTACACATTTTAAGAGAAAAATAGCTTCGAATTTGATCACATTTAGAAAAATTAATAAGGCTCTTTGGTGTCCAATTTTCTTAGAATATATATACTAGTTTCCTACACTAAAGAAGAAGAAATTCACATTGGCTAGCTCATAATATAAACTACCATTGCAATCAAGTTCTTTCATTACTATTGATGTTAACTTTCGTGTGTGAATCATGGAGGCCAAGCACTTGATTGGCTACGAGCAAGGATAGAAGAAGGTAAGTGCTTGTAGATTGGAGGGAGGACTTGGGGGAGTTTTCGGAACTCATAAGTTACTTTTTTGCTTTCTAGTTTTTTTTTTTTTTAAAGAAATGGCATGAAAGCATTTAAATGAATTTTTCTTTATAAAAGTAATGTGTTTGTTTGTTTTTTTTTTGTGTTAATGACATGTATATCACATGTACACTTAGAAATATGTCTTATAAGTATTGCATGTGCATATTAGTGGGTCTTGAGACTCAGCGATGTCAACTTTTTATTTTTCGCTAGGCACAGTAACTGCCATCACCAACAAAGCATTCTCTTTACTAGGGATGGCAAAATCCGGATCCGGACCCGGGTCCGGATCCGGAAGAGGTTTCACAACCCCGGGTCCGGTTCCGACCCGGGTAAATATTCCCGGTCCGGACCCGGGTCTACCCGGTACGGATCCGGGTAGACCCGGTCCGGACCCGATTACCCGCATTCTTTTTTTTTTTAATTTTTTATTTTTTTTAATTGTATTTTTTTATATTTATATTTGTATTTTGTCAATTTTATTAATTTTATTTCAATTCTTTTAATTTTTTTTTTATTAAATTACATTATTTTTATATATTTATATATGCATAATATTTTATATATTTTATTAAAATCTAATTTTTTTTTTATTTTTTTTATTTTTTTTCCCGGACCCGGGTAGACCCGGGTCCGGACCGAGTGATCCCGGTCCGGACCCGAAATCACCCGGGTCTTCGTTTTAAAGACCCGGGTCCGGATTTTTTTATTTCCGGACCCGGGTCTTCCCGGACCCGGATCGTCCGGGTCCATGCGGACCCGGGCCGGGTCTTGTTGCCATCCCTACTCTTTACCTTAACCATATCTCTTACAAATAGAAGAGTCTATTTCTTTTCCTATGAAAGGAGTTGGATGATGAGAACCCCATGGGAGCAAAGCCTATAAAACCTATAAAAGATTTTTATTCACACCCAGGAAAGCAACAATGACAATGAACGAACTCCTTGAAAATTGATACTTCAAGAATCTCACTTGCAATTGCAAGATGCCACAAGATTTGCAAGGCCTTGATGAGTCTCGTTCTAAAAAAACTTAAAATAGATATGATATATTGGCCAAGAAATTTATTCATTTCATTAAACTTTCAAATCTATAAAATCTATATTTTTACAAGAATAATGACATTTTAATATATGGTGGCTAATCTTAATTCTACCACTAATATGATAACCCTAATTAAATTATATATGGTGGCTAATCTTAATTCTACCTTTAATATGATAATCCTAATTATGTTATATATGGTGGCTAATCGTAATTCTACCCTTAATATGATAACATTAATTAAAATAATATTGGACTCAGCCCAACACTTAAAATGTAAAACATAAAACTTTTAAGGATATATTTCGATTTCATTTTCACTAAGAAAGATTATGAATCTATCTTTGACGTAAACTACAAAATTGTATGTCTTTGAGTCATCGTTTGAACCTGACTTGAATCACCAAATCATACATTAGATGAGAAAGCTACCACAAAAATATAAAGACTGTGCAAATCTCGTTGCCATTGCCTAAGTGGTATTCTCTTGAAATTCTTGGACTTCATTAGCCCAAATCTTGAAGGCATCTTCTTAAAAAATTTGAATTGTCTATGATTGAATCTTGGTGTCGTCTTGGTATGCTTGGCCTATCAAACACTCATAATAAGTCATCATTGTGTACCTCAAAGACTTAAAATAAGAAATCAAAAATAAACTCAAAAGATTTAAAACAATAAATCAAGAATAAAGACAATAAAGAATGTCAAAACTTAAGATTCAAGAAACTAAAAAGACTCTAGAAAGACTCAACCAAGAGTGAAACAAGGCTTAAGAATAAGAATAAATACTCTAAGAACACAAAAGAAAATTGAAGAATGAGAATCTGACTTGACCCGAATTGATTTTATTCTCCTATTTTCTCTGTTTCTCTTTATTCATTTAAAGACACCAAGAACAATGAAGAAAGACTTTAAACAACTAAGAACACAAATTAAAATACAAATAAAATAGACCTGGAATACTAGAACTGAACCTGATCAGAAGCTTGCACAACTAAAGAAATTTATCATGTACCGAATGTTTGACAAGGGATTTACGGACCTATATCACTACAAGAAAATGGATCTTTAGCGTCGAAATTTTTCTGCACTAATAAATCATTTAGCGTCGAATTTTGATTTAGACACTAAAAGTTAAACATTTAGTGTCAGAATAGTTTTTCGACAAAGGTTCAACCTTTTAGCGTCGATATTAGGATTCTAGTAAGTCATTTGGGATGTATATATCTGATGTTAATGAGTTTATAGCATGAGTACATTTAGATGCATGTAGTTAACATTGATACAAGTTATCATTATATGTTTACATGTATTTGTAGATGATGGTTGGTATGAAATGTAGAGCTTTATAAGAGATTTTTCCTTGTAAATGTCAATACGTGATTATATAAATACATTCATACATGTCAGCATGATCTAAGTAAAGTGATAATATTTGAAAGGAATAATATTTATTTTTCCGACTTGATGACATTTCAAGTCTTAATTGATTAGACGAGAGGAGTTTTGATAATAACATGGCTGTCAGTAATATAAAAACTTGATGTATATGTGTACATGTATTAAGACGTTCAATTTATAAACGATAAACAGAATTTAAGTATGAAAGTAATCAGATAAAGGATTAAAAGCATGTAATATGTTTGGGAAATAGTGAAAACACCGGAATAAGCAGGTAAGTACTAAGATGTCAAAGTAGTGTAGCAAACGAGTGATAAATGCTTGTAATGTAAATTCTAATAGAAATTTAAGTATATGTATGATCAGGTAAAGGATGGATGAAAGAATAATGTGACTCTGTAATGGATAGGAATTGTATAGCTAATTCAGACTTTTTAATATTTGCATGGTTGCTTACTGAGTCATTATTATTCACACTATATCAGTTTGTAGTTTTGCAGGTCAGTAGCAGTCGTATAGAACCAGTAGAAGTTCAGTGAAGACTTTGAAGACAGTGGATCGCCCAATTGAATTCAAAAGAGTCTTTGAGTCCTGGGTCGAGTTGTGGATTCTCACGGCCCGTGTATTTGTGTTTGCATTGTATTTCATATGTAAAAGTTTGTAATAGCATAGTTTTATTTTGAGCTCTGGCCGGAGGCCAAGCATTTACATTTTTGTTCATTGAGTTCAGGCCTGAGGCCTTGATGATGACTACATATTTGATGAGTTGTTTTAGTAGGTTGTCCTTGGGTGCTGGCTATAGGCAGGTTGCATGATGTTCTGTATACATCATGCCGAAATTTATCAGAATCAGAGGCTTATGCAGATGGGTTTTCCTGTCTCCTGTCGGTAGCATCCTAGCCTAGGCGGGATGTTACATTCAAACTTTGAAAATGTTTTAAGGTTTTACAAACAACTCAAGTTATAACCATGGTTACTTACTGAGTCTTATGACTCACACACAACAGTTTGTTAGTTTTGCCAGGTCTGTAGCAGACATACTGAGCTAGCAGGATTTTAGGAAGGCTTTGAAGACGGGGATCTGTTGGTTTTATTCTAGGTCCCAAGATCATCAAACAAGCATGAATAATAAGTGTGAAACATCAAAGGAGATAGCGGAATACTCAAATCGATCGGTTGTGACGATTTGAAGAAGAACAAAGTGTTTTTCCCCTTCAAAGTGGCGCCAATAGTGTGCAGTCCACTGCTCACTGTTTTCAGTTTTGGTCCATGAATTTGAGCCTCGAACTTGCGTCAAACGATTCCCGGCTCGTGGGTGAGTTTCCATAACACCTTCATATGCCTCTTAGGAGTGTGCTAGCACTTGGATTTTACCACAAAACCCACAAAAATTAACCATCATTTTCGGCCAAGCTTGGGCAGTTTTCTGCCTTGGCGTGACCATGTGAGAGGAAAAGAGAGATGGATGAGAGATTAGGTTAAGGGAAAAAGGTGTCATGGTATCACTTATATATTTCCAAAAATACTAAAGCATTTACCATTTATTTTATGCTTTTAAAAAAAATAAACAAATGTAATTATTTATTTATTTTTTTACCTTGGTAAAAGGTGAAAAGGAAAAGCCTTTCACTTTTCCAAAAAGTTAAGAAATCTTTCCCCCAAAATTTCCCTCCACATCTTAAGGTCAAAGTCAAAGAGTCAAGTTACTTTTCCAAAAAGTGATTTGACTTTTATGACTTGCGATGTGATTGCGATGCGACTTGCGGCACGTGATTCAAAATCGATGTAACTTCGCAAACACATCCGAGCTCGGTTTTGATAATTCTAAATTAACGATTTTCTCATGCCTCGTTAATAAATCCAATTTACTAATCACGTCGCTCGAGAATTAATTCTAAATTAATTCAAGTGCCCGAATTAAAATCTAATTTTAATTCCTAATCGAAATCCAATTTCGTTTAATAAATCGAATATATTATTTATCGATTAATTCAAATTAATCGTTCTCTCTCTTTAAATTGATATTTTATCCTAGATAAAATATCTCCGTATTAATCCCAGATTAACACTCTCTCTCTCTTCTAATTAATCCCAGATTAATATATAATGCGAGACATACGTCATCGGTGTATCATTGGGAAGCGACCCATGAGATCTCCGGATATGTTGGCAGTAAATTCGGTCGTCAGACTATCCGAACACGTAAGTACCAAGTATTACGTTTTACCAATTTACAAGACAAGGTTGGCCTCTAGCAAAGCGCCATGCCTACCCAATTCTCCAGAAATATCCTTACAGGAATATGTGATCTATATCAGGCGTAGTATACGTAGTATTGCGTATTTCAATCCAGTATCGGATGATCACGTGCTAGGGCTGGGGCTGGATATGTGTCTGCCCTGTACGAAGCACATGTCGGATGTCTGGTAACTAGTCTCTATAATCGAATATACATGATCGAGTCATAAATTCCGATAGCCGCGCAGCATATAAGAGCACTAATACCGTATCCTACGTGACCATCATCTCCATATGACTGGAGTGACACTTCCGTCTTGACATCACACCCAACACACTATGATTCTCAATATACCCAGCATCGGCGTACACAGAACCTGTTAAAGCCTGGACGACCTCAACTAAAGTATATTGAATGTCGCAAGTATTAGCGGTGCAAGTCTCAGGTTAAGACCAAATACACCTACCCTGATTGCAGACTCCCACAGACACAAAGTCATACTACCAATGGGATTCTGCGGTGGTCTAATCCAGAGCGAAGGTTTCCCGTACCATCGGTGAAACACAACTCTTATTACACTTGCCTGAGTATCCTATACCCAGATATACGAGAACTATGCCGTTATGTCTCACATAACACGCACAAGTGTAATACTAGTCTTTTACGCATCTATCGATGTCCAATCTCGATAATGCTCTGACTAGGGATATTTAATGATTTATCCTTCGTTGATTGATACTGTCTCATATCATTCTCAATCTAGAAACAAATCATAAGGACCTCCGATCATTTATATATCTACGGTGATCTAATCACAAATGATAAGAGTGCAATCTCCTATGTCACATAGTTAATTTGTACAACAACACTATGATCTGTACAAATAGTGACGCTATGGGTCATAACTGTCCAACAATCTCCCACTTGGCCTTTAGCCAGTCACTCGAGTGTCTAACACCCGAACTATGTACGGTTGGCTCAAACTGTTGAGAAACTGCTTTCGTCAGTGAATTTATATGATTATCGTCTGACGCGATTTATTCAATCATCACATCACCATGATGTATGTCTGAACGAATCAGATGAATAGTCGAAGTATATATCTGGATCGTTGATGAGACCATTAATTCTTTAGCCTGTGCTGACGCCCAGCTCAGCCGCTAACAGAACTATATCTAATCCAATTAGATTTATTTATTGACCCAGATGGCTTCTATTGCTGCCTCAGCTGCAGCAATAATCCTCATTTGTTATTTATTCAGTAACAGTATCTTGCTTGGAAGATTTCCAGCTCACTGTACCATTATTCAAACTGTACAGTACCGTTTGCGACTTTTAGTCGTCTTCATCGGTTCAGGAAACTTGCTACAGTGATCCCAGTCACTTCAAGTTCTCATTCTCCATAGTTAAAGACATCATCCTTAGTTCTCTAAGATACTAACGGATGTTCTTAACATCAATCCAGTGACTATCACTTGGATTGACCTGATTGTGACTCCATATGCTCAAAGCGTATGAGACACCAGGTCGCGTACATTTTAATGTACAATTTCCTAGAGAGTGTTAACAACTTAAATCTATCCCAGTAGATCTTTATTCCCAGAATAAAGGTTGTTTCTCCCGAGAATTCTACGGAGAATTTTCTCTTGAAAGCCAAGCTTTCACCGATTATTTATGGGAATTTCATTTCCAAGAAATGATATATGTTATCATTATTATACAGGACAGCCACTGTCAGTGCGCTCCCACTAACCTCCTTATATACACAAGAATCATTTTCGTTTTGAACTAAATCATACACCGTATTGATTACATCAAAACGTTAGTTCCAAGAACCTATGCTTGCTTCAATCCAAACATGGATCGAACAACACGCAAACCTAGTTTGCTGGTTTAGGTACGACAAAAACATCAGGATGTTATAAACATCCTCCAAAAGGTTTCCGTTTAAGGAAAGCGATTTTGATCTTTAACTGACACATTTCATAAATGAAACGTGCAGCTACAGGAGCATTATCCAAATGGATTACCGTGGCAACAGGTAAAAGGTTGAACCGTAATCAACACAATGTTGATAACGATACCTTTCCGCTACAAGCCTAGCTTTGTACGTTGGTATGTTGCCTTCCATGTATGTCTTCCTTGAAGACTTATACATTACCTATAGGCACAATGCCTTATGGTACATCAACTAGTGTCCAAACATAGTTGTTATACATGGAATCCATCTTGGACTCATGACACTTTACCATGATAGGAGTCGATACCTGGTATCACTTCCTCATACGTAGTTGGGTCTTCCTCAATAAGATTGACATCTTTATGAGGTGACATCAGAAACCCATACCCCATGTTGTTTTCTGATTCTCTCCGATCTACGCGGTTCTTGTGTATTTGAAGATACTGGTATAGTTTCATCCTTGATGAACTATTTGTGTTCCATTAAGGACTTCGTGCCTTGAAAAGTATCACTCCGATTTTCATCGAGTTTTACTGTCCTCCCACTTACCACTGCATATCGGTATTCCTCTAAGGAAGACCGCATGGTGAGCAACAATTACAATTGTTCTCAAGTGAGTTGTATAAGTACTATACTTATGGTTTTCCCTAGGATAACCTACATTTGGCATTTATCCGATTTAGGTTTTAGTTTGGTATTATCCAAACATATGCCCAGCATACCCAAATCTACAGGAATGTGAAACCCAGTTTCTTTCCCGTTGATATCCAATATGAATTCTGTCATATTGATTTTCATGGAACCTTATTCTAAATAAGTTTTGCACTGTTAATGCATATCCGTTGAAGGAAACGATAGCTCAGAGCGACTCATGATAAACCTTATCATGTCCAACAAAATCGGTTTCTCCGTACGGACACAACGTCAAACTGACGTCGGGAGGGTCCTGATTTGAAAGAATACTATACTCTTTCAAGTATATATGAAACTTATTGCTTAAGTATTTTCCATTTCGGTCTCTACGTGACGGTTTAATACTTTAGCCGATCTGTTTGTCTATTTCGTATCGAAACTCTAAAAGTTTCCGATTTATGTTCTTTAAAAGAAACATATAACCATAACGCGATGCCACATCCGTATAGGTCACGAAAATTCATATCCACATCTAGCCTAGCTAGATATGGGCCCACTTACTTCACTATGAATAGGGCTTACAGATCGATGGCATTTTTCACTATTACCAAGTAAATAGTATTTTAGGTACTTTACCTAAAGAACTAGATTCGTAGATTTTATTTGAATAATCAAATCAGTCCTAGTACCCACTCTTCAAAATTGTGGATATACGAGTCTTGTTTATTGTGTCCTAGACAACAATGCCACATTTAAGTCTCTTCTGATCAAATCAGTTAGAGCTATTTATTTGTCATATAATATGTTTGAGATTTATTTATATTCAAAACATAAATACTGTAATTCACATCTAATGTGTTTATCTCAATATCATCTTTATATAATGAAACACTTTAGTGTTCTAGAATATAAAGGTTTATCCGCAACGGATTAAACACTGATATAGAGATAATGTTCCTAGTCTAGCTAGTTACATTATAACAGTTTCCTAATTTAGTACATACCCCAAGGGTAGTTCCTAAACTTAGGTATCTACGGTCGAAACAGCGACTTTCGTCCCGTTTCCGATTCGCAGATTAATCTCAGCTTGAAGTCAGTATCCTGCTCACAGCAGATTCTGAGCATCAATGCATATATTTTATGTACCACACTAAGTATTTAAAATCCAATTTCAATACTAGTATTGAACATAATAATGACGAATATATTTAAAGTCAGAGCCTTGCTCTTTCTTTAATTCCTTCATGTCTGCCATATCCAAACGGCAGTCATTTTGGGATATGTTCTTTATCTTCCCAGAAGATCTTAATGATTTTACCTTTACCCTTTTCAATATTTCAGAAGCCTTCGGCCAAGCCTTGGGTTTCTAGAATATTGAAGTAAGGTGCGCCTTGCGCTATTAGCCTAATTGTAAGTTTGACTTTATCTCTTGAGAATAGTCATTAACTCTCCAAGAGTTATTAATTGCAATTTTAATACTTCTTAAATCTAAACATAGATTTATGACAAGTATGTTGGATTAAGCACTAAAGTTATCATTGCATAAACCTTCCAAAGATTATGCTTTACTTATTTGCTTAATTCTAGGCTTAGGCTTAACAAGTTATTTTATCAAATAAAGTAACTTATTATTTATTTCCAGGACCATCCTGAAATTATTCCCAATTTGAAAATTAAACCATTTAAACATTTCATTCCAAGATTATGTTTTAAATGTCCAATCTTTCAATATATCTTGATTTTAATAGTCCAAATATTTAATCAATTATTAAGGTACAAATTATAATGATTACAATAGTCTAACTATTTAATCAACTATAATTCAATAGATTAAAATCAATTATATTGATTACTATAATCCAATTATAAAATCAACTATAATTGAATAGTTTGAATATATATAGTCCAACTATTTAATAAAACAACAATTTAAATATTAGTCTAACTGACATTTAAATCATAACGACGAATGATATTTGATTGAGCGCGTATGGCAGTAATTGAACGAGTATTGCAAATTCAATTCTTGCCTCCCACTATATTTCGGCGAGCCTCTAACCCTCTGTCGAGTACTCGGGAAACCGTGTTTCCTAGTGGGCTAGGATCCCGTTAAATAAACACAACATCTTGACTTTGGCCAACAAATTGTATGATATTTAACTAGGTAGATCTCTAAGATCAATTGGATCCAATCCAATTCCTAGATCCAGTAGGCGGATATCCAAATCCTCAACATATATCTTATATATGCCAATACATCCAATGTATTGCCTAACCTTTTTCCTCTGAATCAGCTAAGCCTTGGCTTTGGCACAACAAGCTTAATGATCCCAGTCAAGCGCGACCCATTGACCATGGAAAGCTTCGTAATCAATGTCGATGGACAAGAAGTGGTCTTGACTTTGGCCAACAAACCACAACTTGGACAAGACACCAATATAGAATAAAACTCTCGTGATTCAAACACATCTTCGACGGACAAAGGGCTTGACTTTGGCCAACAACCCAATGCCAATCTCGGATCTTGAGTAAGAATCACTCAATGGAAGGAAAAACGCATGCATGATATTTGATGAGTGTTTTCACTTGCAAATTGGCTACCAATTTATATCTTTGTTATGGTCTCATCATCACACCTTAAACATGCATTCTAAATACTAATAAAGCGCATATGAAAATAAACAATAATGATATACGGATGGATACTTACATATTGATCCTAGATCAAATCTCCTTTTATCTCTCTCATAACTAGCACTTGTATCACTTCTACCCGTTACACTACACTTCTAAAGAAACCTCATATACATTGAGGGGAATAGGTGAGAAGAGAATACAAATAGAATAGAGGTGATAAGGCTGGACACGCAGGTCCAATTTAATAAATCAAATTTATTACAATAATTTCCAAAATTACCCCCCCCCGACTAATATCCATCCGATATACACTATTCATTCATCACAACCAAGTATTCACACAAGCATGTTATCAATCAATCTAATCAAATTAATTAATCTGATAATTAGTGATCATCCAATGTTCAAACAACGATTTGATTTTGATCGAGTCAAACTCGTTTTGCGAATAAGTACTCAAAGTACGAATTCTCGAATTAAATTAAACTACGTCATTAAATCCAATTTAATATGCATTCAATTTAATTCGTTATTTAATTCCAAAAATTAAATATTACACTTTAATAATAAACCTTTTACGACTTAAATTCCAAATTTAATCGCAACGCGTCTCAAAGACCGATTAACGTCCAACGTCAATTCAATTAAAGTCCAATGGGATTTTAATTGATTTCTTAAGGCGTGGACTTTTGGTCAACTCGGGTCAAACCGAATAACCAAAATCCAATCCGGGATTTACCCCATAAGCCCATAAATCAATCTTGGCCCTTTAGGCCCAATTAAACTTTAAAGGTTCATTAAATCGCATTTGGGCTTTATGGAAGCGGTTTTGGGCCCAATTGGATCCAATCCAATTTGCCTAAACCCAACTTTGTACAACAAAGCCCAACAAGCCCAGTGACAACTTTAAAAGCCCAAATCCAATTTTTAAGGTCCAATTAATTAAATAAAAAATCCAATTTCACATTCAATTAACCTAAAGTGTATTACATGATTAATTACCCAAATTGACATTTCTAAAACATTAATTTATACAATTAATCATGCACAATTTCATTATCATATGTCCAACACATTTAATGAAAAATCAAACCCATTTTCATGCTTCAAAGTCTGGCAATTTGGGGATTTTATGTCCGATTCAAATTCAATCCAATCAATTACACAATCGACATAAATCATATACCCAAATGATTTCCAATTCATCTAATGAACAAAAAATCAAAATTCCAAGACAATAAGGGCTTATCCCATTCGGCCACCATAAGAAAATTAGGGAAAAATGATCCAATCACATTTTCATGAAATTGATCCAATCAATCTTCAATTCAACCATATTTTTAAGCATACTTAATCATCCAATTTCATAAAATCATGCTCAAATCCAAAATACCCAATTTATCATTTTAGGCCAACTTTAACATTTAGGGAAAAAATGTTTCAAACATTAATTCATGAAATGAAATCTAATCTATTCAATTATTAAACATGTATTAAGCACACTTAAACATCCAATTTATTTAAATCATGCTCAAATATAAATACCCAAATTTTAAGCCCTAAACTTTCATGCTTGAACCTAGGCTCTTGATGCCATTGTTGGTTTTATTCTAGGTCCCAAGATCATCAAACAAGAATGAATAATAAGTGTGAATACATCAAAGGAGATAGCAGAATACTCACATCGATCGGTTGTGACGATTTGAAGAAGAACAAAGTGTTTTTCCCCTTCAAAGTGGCACCAATAGTGTGCAGTCCACTGCTCACTGTTTCCAGTTTTGGTCCATGAATTTGAGCCTCGAACTTACGTCAAACGATTCCCGGCTCGTGGGTGAGTTTCCCTAACACCTTTGTATGCCTATTAGGAGTGTGCTAGCACTTGTATTTTGCCACAAAACCCACAAAAATGAACCATCATTTTCGGCCAAGCTTGGGCAGTTTTCTGCCTTAGGCGTGACCATGTGAGAGGAAAAGAGAGATGGAGGAGAGATTAGGTTAAGGAAAAAGGAAAAAGGTGTCATGGTATCACTTATATATTTTCCAAAAATACTAAAGCATTTACCATTTATTTTTGCTTTTAAAAAACAATAAAACAAATATAATTACTTTTATTTATTTCTTTTACCCTTGGTAAAAGGTGCAAAGGAAAAGCCTTTCACTTTTCCAAAAAGTTAAGAAATCTTTTCCCCCAAAATTCCCTCCACATCTTAAAGGTCAAAGTCAAAGAGTCAAAGTTACTTTTCCAAAAAGTGATTTGACTTTTATGACTTGCGATGTGTGTGATTTGCGATGCGACTTGCGGCACGTGATTCAAAATCGAACATAACCTTCGCAAACACATTCCGAGCGCTGGTTTCGATAATTCTAAATTAACGATTTTCACGATGCCTCATTAATAAATATAATTTACTAATCACGTCGCTCGAGAATTAATTCTAAATTAATTCAAGTGCTCGAATTAAAATCTAATTTTAATTCCTAATCGAAATCCAATTTCGTTTCATATATCGAATATATATTTATCGATTAATTCCAAATTAATCGTTCTCTCTCTTTAAATTGATATTTTATCCTAGATAAAATATCTCCGTAATAATCCCAGATTAATTCTCTCTCTCTTCTAATTAATCCCAGATTAATATATAATGGGAGTCATACGTCATCGATGTATCATTGGGAAGCGACCCATGAGATCTCCGGATATGTTGGCAGTAAAATTCGGTCGTCGGACTATCCAACACGTAAGTACCAAGTATTATGTTTTACCAATTACAAGACAAGGTTGGCCTCTAGCAAAGCGCCATGCCTACCCAATTCTCCGGAAATATCCTTACAGGAATATGTGATCTATATCAGGCGTAGTATACGTAGTATTGCGTATTTCGATCCAGTATGGATGATCACGTGCTAGGCCTGGGCTGGATATGTGTCTGCCCCGTACGAAGCACATGTCGGATGTCTGGTAACTAGTCTCTATAATCGAATATACATGACTGAGTCATAATATCCCGATAGCCGTGCAGCATATAAGAGCACTAATACCGTATCCTACGTGACCATCATCTCCATATGACTGGAGTGACACTTCTGTCTTGACATCACACCCAACACACTACGATTCTCAATATACCCAGCATCGGCGTACACAGAACCTGTTAAAGCCCTGGACGACCTCAACTAAAGTATATTGATTGTCACAAGTATTAGCGGTGTTGTAAGTCTCAGGTTAAGACCAATACACCTACCCTAATTGCAGACTCCCACAGACACAAAGTCATACTACCAATGGGATTCTGCGGTGGTCTAATCCAGAGCGAAGCTGTTTCCCGTACCATCGGTGAAAACAACCTCCTATTATACTTGCCTGAGTATCCTATACCCAGATATACGAGAACTATGCCGTTATGTCTCACATAACACGCACAAGTGTAATACTAGTCTTTATGCATCTATCGATGTCCAATCTCGACAATGCTCTGACTAGGGATGTTTAATGATTTATCCTTCGTTGATTGATATTGTCTTATATCATTCTCAATCTAGGAACAAATCATAAGGACCTCTTATCATTATATATCTACGGTGATCTAATCACAAATGATAAGAGTGTAATCTCCTATGTCACATAGTTAATTTGTACAATAACACTATGATCTGTACAAATAGTGGCGCTATGGGTCTTAACTGTCCAACAGGATCGCCCCAAATACAGTCAAGAGAGTTTTGAGTCCCGGGTCGATTTATGAGTCATCACGACTCCTTGTTTTATATTTGTATTTATATTGCATATGTAATAGTATAGCTTTATGTTGAATTCTGGCGGAGGCCAAGTGATTTACATTTTGGTTCATTGAGTTCAGGCCTGAGGCTTGATGATGATTTCATATTTCTTGAGTTGCTTGAGCAGGTCGTCTCAGGGTGCTGGCTATAAGTCAGGTGCATGATGTTCTGCATACATCATTCCAAAATTTCGTCAGAATCTTAGGCTTATGGAGATGAGTTTTCTGTCTCCTACCGGTAGCATCCTGGCATAGGCTGGATGTTACAGTAAACCTTTTACGTCGCATTATAGTTCGACATTAAAAGTCGTAACTTCTGCGTCAAAATTTATTTTCGACGCTAAGGATTTCTAACAACCCCACCGACAATCTCATTATCTTTAGTGTCGAAAATAAATTTTGATGCTAAAAGCTTAACATTTGGCGTCGAATTTTCTTTCTTCAACGCTAAAGAGTTGTTAAAATCCCAAAACTACCGATATTTCTCTCTCCTCTTATCTTTCTCTTCTATGCAAGTTTTCTCACAATTTTCCTGTAAACTTTCAACAAAACTCTAACCTTTTCACAAGGTAATTTTTATTTCAACTCTCTTTATTTTTCCTTATATTTGAATCACTCTCACTTAATTAATTTAAATTTAATCTCTCTCAAAAATTAGGGTTTTAATTTTTTATAATGATCTTTATTATATACATTGTGTTATATAGTTAATTTATTGTTAGTTGATTATGATGCATATATGTGAATAAGATTAATTTATTTTTTCATCAATTAATTAATTATGTATATGCTTAAATAAATAATTAATTAATTGGTGATATTGATGAGTTTAATATAATGTTTAATAATTATAATTTTATAAATTTATTATATAAAAATAAATATATAAATTTTTATAATATATAATAATTATAAAAATAAATATAATTTAGAATAATTATATTTTAATATCTTTATTATTAAAAATTAGGGTTCTAATTTTTTTGATTATCTTTGATTATACATTGTGTTAGTTAGTTAATTGTTATTAGTTGATTATGATGCATATATGCAAGATTAGTTTTTTTATAATTAATTAATTATGCATATGCTTAAATAAATAATTAATTAATTGATAAGGTTGATAAGTTTAATATAATATCTAATAATTATATTTTTATATATAGATATTTTATTGAAACTGATAGAAATTGGAAGAGCTAATAGGATAGATAGAGTGTTGAATTCTATAATGGAGTTTATGAGTCCATGAAATCGACAGAATAACACATTGATATAGAAGATACAGAATATCTTGTTCGATATCCATGTACAAATTGTTTGAATATGAAAAGGAAATGATTAGATGAAGTTGAAAATCATTTATACATGACGGGAACATCACCAACTTATCGTATGTGAATTTATCATGGTAAGCAATATAATTCTCAATCACGGTTTATTGATTATGATAAAGGGATTGGTAGTTATAATCAACCTACAAACGATGAGATAACTAATATTTTGCACTAATTACAAGGTCTACAAGTCGGTTATAGTGTTGGTAGTGACATACCAGTGTTAGATGGAAATGATCAAAATTTATTTAGTCAACTCTTGACTAGGCAAAAAAAATAACATTTGAATGTGCTGAGATGTCGATCTTGAATTTCGTTGTGAAACTATTACAGAGATTGACCAACAAAAGTATTGATATGATGCTAGATTTACTTGTCCAAATATTACCGGTTGACAGCGAATTGCCTAAGTCGTGTTACGAGGCAAAGAAAATGTTATGTGATCTGGGAATGAGGTATGAATCCATTGATGCTTGTAAGTATGACTGTGTATTATTTCATGCCGAGTATGAATCACTTGAATATTATCCGATCTATGGTGAAAATCGATACAAAGTTCGTGGTCTTGGGAAGAAAGTTCCTCAGAAGATATTACGATATTTCTCATTAATGCCCAAGCTGCAGAGGTTATTCATGTCACGACACACAGCGACTGACATGAGATGACATCAACAAAAGAGGGTCGGTGCGGAGGGCATACTTAGACATCTTGCAGATAGAACCAAGTGGAAGGAATTTGATGATATGTACCATCGTTTCACCGATGACCCCCGTAATATCAGGTTAGGCCTAGCCTTAAATGGTTTTAAACCATTTGGAAATATGTACAATTCTTATAGCATGTGGCCCGTAATTATTATTCCATATAACTTATTTCCATTGAAATGTATGAAGGATTCATTCATGTTTATGTCATTGTTTATCTCTGGTCCATGTTCCCTCTGAAAAAGATATGTATATTTACTTGAGACCATTAATTGAGGAGTTACATACATTATGGAATGTGGGTGTGAATACCTATGATGCAGTTTTTCAGTAGTAGTTTCAGATGCATTTTGTATTATTATGGACCATTAATGATTTTCTAGCTAATGGTTCATTATCCGGATGGAGTACTAAAGGTTACATTGCATATCCAGTTTGTGCGGGTGAAACACATTTGCAGCGGTTACAGAATAAAATAAGATACACATGGCACATGAGATTTCTTGAATTGAGTAATCCTTAACGGATAAGTAAATTATTCAGCGGTCAAGCAGAACCTCAGAGTATGCCCAGTGGATTGTCTGGATCTGACATATTTTGCTAACATCAACATCCCAGAGACAACACATCAGGGAAACATCCTAATAACATAGATAAAAATCGAAAACATCAAGCTGAATAGTTGAATTAGACATAAAATGAGTATTTTCTTTGAGTTAGAGTATTGGAGGAGTCTGAGTCTACGACATAATTTGAATGTAATGTACATAAAAAAAAACATATGTGAGAGTTTAGTGGGCACATTGTTCAACATTTCAGGTAAGATGAAAGACATTGAAAATGCTAGATTGGACCTACAAGATCTTAGAATTCACAATGAATTGCACTTAAAGGCCACTCATCGAGGTCTTATTAAGCCATCTGCTAGTTACGTGCTAACTCAATAAAAGAGAAAATCATTTTGTGATTGGCTGAAAATGGTGAAATTTCTTGATGATTATATATCGAATATTGGACGTTGGTTCAATGATAATACGATAATTAGGTTAAAGGGTCACAACTGTCGTGTGCTTTTTGAGATTCTCCTTTCTGTTGGCATTCGACCTTATCTTCCATCAAATGTATGCGCACCGTACTTGATCTATGTGGCTTCATTAAACAATTATGTCAAAGGATATTAACCACATCTTTTATTGACGAACTTGAGTGAGGAATTGTGATCATTCTATGCAAGTTAGAGCGAATATTGCCATCTACTTTATTAATGTGATGGTACAAACCGTTTTTGGTGGCCCACTTTCGACTCTTATTGTCGAGTATATGAAAATCAATATATTATGGGATGCATTATTTTTTTATAGATCACAAGTTATGTCTGTTTGAACTTTAGTTCGCAACTGAAAAATTCTAGTTCGCTGAAACTAATTTTTTTAGGAATTTTTTACTCTAATGACTCGAGAACACAAAGAACATGGAAGATTGAGCAAGAAATTGATCAAAGTTAAAAACCAAAATATAACAAAAAGACCATATACCTAAAATAATATAAGAATAAAGATCAAAATCTAAATAACACAAGAAATAAAGGTAAAGATAAATAAACTGTTATACAAATCAAAGCATCAAATAATAACTGATGAGAACCCCAAAGGAGCAAAGCTCGTGAAACCCACAAAATATTGCTATGCACACCAGGAAATCGACAAGGATAATGAACGGATTCCTTGAAGATTAATGCTTCAAGAGTCTTTCTTACAATTGGTAGATGCCACAAGGTTTGTAAGGCCTTGATAAGTCTTGTTCTAAAAAACTATTAAAAGAGATAAGACATATTGTCCAAGAAACTTATTCCTTTCATTAAACTTTCAAATATTTAAAATCTGTCTTTTTACTAAAATAATGGCCTTATATATGGTGGGTAACCCTAATTCTACCATTGATATGATGACCCTAATTAATTAAATTCAATAACAAAATAATACTTAAAATTTATTGCATGGGCTTTAAAATAATAATAGAACTCAATCCAACACTTAAAATGTAAAATATAATCTCTCGAGATATGTTGCAATTGTATTTGACAATGAATGATTCTGAATATATTTTTGACGTAAACTAGAAAGTAAACTTGGACATGGACAAAGCTTATACTATAATTGAGGAAAAGTTAGACAAACTTTTGATGAGGTTCAACATCTCTGATGAAATCACTTTGAGCGTTCCAGAGGATTGGGATCAGGCTAGCCGACCCAGTGATAACCATGTAGCGTTTTGTATGATTTTTTTGATATGGTCATACGCCTATCCATGCAATAGTACTTCGCTAGAATACTTGTGGCGATGAACTTATCCTCGTTCCAACTAAACTTGAATGGATGGAGAGTGCTGGCGGGCCTTATTATTGGGGCAGTTGTGGAACCCATAGGGTCAGATCGGTGCTATGGGCAGCGAAAATGGGTCTAACTCATAGATATCAAGTATGAGTGTAATTTTAAATTATTTAATGAAATACTATATTCCATTATGAGTGTATAGGAAAAAATGGGGACTGAATCGGAGTCCGGAAGCTCCAGAACGAGCAAAAATAAAATTACCGCGTGCTACAAAATTACTATAGCGAAAACAGCAAATCTCTATTTTATTTATTTATTTTCTTTGTTTTTAATTTCCTTCAGCTTACATTCTAGTGAGCTGACACCCAAAACTAATTTTTAATTTCAAAACCAACATTAACACATGTTATAGAATAAAAATCAAGTTTTTCAAAATATCAAATATTTTTACAAAAACATAAATTTATTCTAAATACGCATTTGCGTAAATTTTGAATCTAATACACAAACCAAATTAGAATCCCAATAACAAATGTCTCGTGAACAATTTTAGGTCACCCAAAGGTGGTCAAGTGATTCTACAATGGTAGTCATAGCTTTATGCTTTAATCTATAGTTCCAAACTCTAATTAAATATCCCATGTCCAACATGAATATTTTTGACCTAATTACAAGCATGTTGTGTTTATACTTCTAAAGTATCCTAACATAATTGATTAGCCTTATTCAACATTAAGCTATGTTATCATGCATCTAATACATAAATGAACATAGCTTAAGAGAAGATCAAACATTACCTAGTAAGCTTGATGCAAGATCCGATCTACTTCTCATTTGTTGAAATTGTCAGAGAGCCTCCAAGGTGTGCAAACTCGACTTCAAGATCGAATCTCGATTTCCAACGCAAGTTTCACTTCACTTCAAGATCTAATCTTGATTTCTCCTTAATGAAATATTTTTGAGACATCACAAGCTTCTCTAAACACTTCTCTAACTTAAGCTAATTTCTCTAAGAATTTGCTTATGCTTATTAATTTTCTTGTAATTAAAACCTTCCTAAAGCTTGCTATTTATAACAAAACTTGGGCAATCTTTAATTAATAAAAGTTGTAATCAACTTTTAAGTGTGCTTAATCTAATTTATCAAAATATGTATAATTAAGTGTGACTAATCTCCATTGTCTCCCACTTTAATTTAATCCAATTAAATCAAGCCAATGATTAGGAAATGGATTATTTGAATGTTTGCCATCTTGATTTAATCCAATTAAATCAAGCCAAAACCACTTATTATTACATAGTTACAATTACCATAATATCCTCAAATGGCAGAGATAATTATGATTTTACAATTAAGCCCTTGTGTAATTATTGAATTAATCCAATTAGGTCAAAGTAAATAATCAATGTTATCCAATAATACTTGATTATCTTAGTTGATAATTATAATATCGAATATTATCTTTTATCAAAAATAATATGTTACCCAAGTGCTCAACGAGTTCACTTCATATTGGGACTCTCTAAGTTCAGACACGTTCGTCATGTAAGCCTAGCTAATATGTATACAATTCAAACACCTCTGAATTCACGAAGAACACGAACGACTTTTCTGAACTATACAAGTCGAGGTCATCACATATGTTTAACAATCTCTCTGTCGTAGGCTATCCGAGTTGTGCTTAGGAAACATAGAATATACCGTCAAGTTTCCGAGACGCACATCTCATGTCGACATGTCCACGATTCTTCATAACTGATGCGATCAACCCTAGGTGATCGACTTTGGCCAAATATTTAAGAATCGTGACTTTACTCACATGGATACCTAAACCCCTTATGGTACATATACGGGCCGACAGATCTTATCTTGCTTCACACTTGATTACTGAGTGCATTGATCCACACCCAACGAACATCTAGAGGCCAGAATATGAAAGATTTCTGATATACATGGCATCTAAGTGTGGAGGATCTCACACAAAATCAATGTTATCCTATAGTCAAATGATTACATATGCTAGTCGACTCGAGGAGATTCCTATTGACGGTGGTGTGTACATCCAAATATTAGGAATCGTCTGTGATTCATTCAGTATTCGCTTCAACGAATACCCACATGTCTATACGAGTTTCCAAAACTCATGGTACATCGGGTTAAACCGTTGGAACTCCAATTCCAATATACGAGACATGTGCTAGTCTTCTAGGTTATAGGAATTCAACTGTATTCCAGAACCAACGACTATGAATATTTACTTTAAGAATAACTTACACCTAGTGTCAAGACTATTCTAAGGTCGATGTCATTCTTAGCATATCTATACATCAATGTAATACGCATAATGACAATACCATTAATGAGGTATGAAATGAAAAAAAGTAGTTATTTTATTAATGTATCATTCAGATTGGCACTCCTAGCACCAACTCCATCACCTATGTGATTTGGAGTCGAGCCGGAGTGGGAGAGCTATCGGTCTTATAGCTCAATAGGTTATACCAAATGAATACCAACTTTAAGGAATATAAGGGTTGATATTATATCTCTACGTATGCTAGGGCAATGCATATAATCTCCAACCTCCCGACCACCAATAAAAACTTCAATGACAAATGGTTCTGGGCTGGCGCCATAGGGGAGACGTTGGCAAATCTTGGACGAGGACATCACAGTGCCAAACGTCTTCAGAGTAGGAGGTAATGATCCGTCATTTTATCATCTTTTCATTTCCCTTAGAATTCTTAGCTTGTTACTAACAACTCTGAACCCATTGTAGCTTACGGAGGCGATCCTCCCAAAGTTAGCCATGAGGTCTAAGCTAGGGTGAAACATACATCTCAGTATGAAGGTCATTATAAAGACCTCGTCAACCCTTCTTCTTTCGTCGAATCGGGTCTCACCCCCAACACTCCACCACCCCAGTCTAGAAAAACTAGTAAATACTAACCCACTAATCTACCTTGTTGTTTTAGATTCAATATCTTATCATTGTTTTGTCATGCTTATTTCTTTATTGCTTTTCGACATGTTCCTTTACTTCTTTCAACTAACACTTGTATTTTTCTTGTTATAGGTATTTCTAGAAAGAGACAAATCTCTCTTCAAGTTGCGAAGGAGGCCATATGTTCTTCCTGGGGCGGGTCCAGTAGTGCCCGCCTTTGAGTTACCACTCATATCCCCCCATCCGCCAAATAAAAAACGTTGATGCACGTCCCGACCTATACTATCCAAACTACCAACGTACCCCCTAATACAGTCCCAAACACATGTCCCCCAACCTTTAAAATAATGCTTCCACCAAGTCAGAAATGAGGATCATAAGGAGAGTGTCGAGCGAGCCCATAGGAAAAAGGCCAAGGCTGGGAGAAGCAAGGTTTTGGTTGTTTTTACCTCGAAAAGAAGGCGATCTGATCCTAGCTCTAGAGATGGAGGACTTTGTCGAGTGAAGAGAGACATAGCTCATCTTCTGCCCATAATCAAATATCTGGCTGAGCATATAAATGTCAACCAAGCCATGGATTACGAGAAAGCCTCTCATCCGAAGACATTCTTGGCAAAAATGGCTGCTTTCAGGTGAAGGTAATTGCTAAAAACTTGCATTTTTCTTTTGTCACTTCAACAACAACGCTTGTTTACTGATAAGTCGAACTGATCTTTAAATGCGCAGCTGGCCTACTTTTGGCCACCAATATGGACGTGTTTTCGAGCACCATTTCAGAGGACAATCATGCCCAAATGCTTCAAAGCCAATTGATTGAGAGGGAGTATGAGTTGAATAAAAAGCTGAACGAAGCCAAAGCAGAGATTAAGTCCATCCACCATGCTTCAAAAATGACAAAAAAATGAGAGGGACGAGGCTCGAACTCCATTTCAAAGACGAGAAAGTTTAAACTGCAGCAGGCCAGAGCCGTTATAACCGAGAGCAAACTTCAAGAAAAAGAGGTGGATCTTGATAAGGTCGTAAATAAGCTGAATAAGACAAAGGACGAGCTGGCCAAGTCTAAAAAATAGCTGAAAATTTGTAGGCCGACCTCCCCGATTGTCTTGAGAGTACCAAGGTGGATGCCAAATTTGAAGGACTAGAAGAGTCCATTGAAATGATATACCCTAATCTGGACTTGGGGGTGCTTCAGAATATTTTAAAGTTGTCAAAGGGGAAATGTCCCATGGACATGCCTTTGGCACGACTCAAGAGTAACCTGAAGCAATTATTGACCCAGTCTCCCTCTCCATGGTGCCTCCTACTCAAAAAGACAATTCTAGCCTCTCGTCATCCACTGCTGCTCATCTTGCCCCTCCTAAAATGGCCCATAGCCCTTCTTCATTGTAAACTTTTTTTTATAGGTAATCCTAAGGGAGCCCAGTGTATAATCTTAAGCTTAATGAATAATTTCTTTGTGTACTTGCGTACTTTATTTCTACACCAAAGCACACACTGAGCAAAGGATCGATTTGGGACAACTTTCACTTTATCCCTTAATAATAAGTTGGACAAGCACAATCAACCATAATCATTTCTTAGTAAATGTAACCAAATTAACTCCTTTAATCATTCCCCTGAGAGACCTCGTTCCAAGTATGAACACTGATACCCGAGCATATTGCACCACAAATCTGACCTCATGATGCATTTATTCTAAACTTAGAAATTTTGAGCCATTCAAAATGACTTTTTAGAGCTAGGTGCTTTCAACTCCTGACCATCTTCAACACTTTCCAAGCCGACCTGAATCACATGGGATGCTGACCCTGGAGGATTTCAAATCCATTATTGTAGCTTCATTTTAGTATGGTAATACAGATACCCCGAATCTATACCGACATAATAGGGCCTCGATAGAACGAATCTAACCCCGAGCCAATAATAAATTCGATCACAAGAGAATGGTCCATTGTGCCATTCAAATAAGGTTATGGGTGAGAAAATTCGACCATATGCCAATGAACTTAGGTAGACCTTAGTGGGACATACCCGACATCGACCCGATACAAATCTGGCCACAATGGAATGGTCTCTCCATGTGCCATCCAAATAAGGCCATGAGAGAGAAACTCTGACCCTACACCGATTAACATAATAAGGCTTCGGTGGAACATACCCAACCTCAAGCCGATATAAATCTGGCCATTAGGGAATGATCCATCGTGTAATTCAAATAAGGCCATAGGGGAGGAACTTCGACTTCATGTCAACTAACATAGCAAGACATCAATGAGACATATCCGACCCTGAGGCAATACAAATTCGCCCACAATGGAATGTTACCTCCTTGTGCCTTTCAATAAAATGGCCTCGAAAGCATAAATACAGCCCCAAGCAATTATAATCACAATCAAGAAATTCCGAGAGAAGATTTTCAATTTCCGGCCAGCCATAAATATTCATAATGATGTCTCATACCATGTTGCATAAAATCAAAATAAAAATGAGAAGTGTAACGATGTGACGTGTCACACACTCCGTATCGACCCAAAAATATCAAGGTAACAAGAGGAAGCGTCTTACCCCAAGTTGACTAAAATATTAATTTTGAACCTTACAGTCCAAAGTCTCGGTGAAGTGAGCTACGGACCGAAGAGGGACCAATGCCATAAGGAAATTGTCCATATGCTTGAAAAAATCCATCCATGTAAACGCCACAGAGGCCTCCCAGCCTTCCTCGTGCTATGCTTAGCGGGTTCGAAATGGGATGGCCAGCGCCACATGGGCATTTCCCTTCCTCTGTTGGAATATATGCCCTAGAGCTACATGTGATGTAAACCGTTTCATGTGTTTTGAAATAAAATGATGCATTTTTCATTTATTAAATTGTTTGTTAATTTTGCATATTATATATCATCTTAAATACCCTAGATTACTTATGTGCCTTCAGACTTAGTGTATGAGTGTCATACACAAGAGGATTTAAGTCTGTAGTTAGTAATATAAAATAGTCCATAGAGAGCAAACAAAGCGGGTACTTTGTTTGTGGTTTATCTATAGCTGCAGTCCATTCTATATTTGTATGACGATCTTGATTCGGATCGTCCATGTAGAGACATGACAATGGAGGCACCTTGTATGATGCGATCATACAAGACTGGACCCAGATGGAAATGACATTCTTATAATATCTGTACAACTAAGAAAGTCATTCCGATCTATTAGATGGTCATATATGGATTGATCTTAATTCTGAGTGTACTACGAACTCCTGCATCGGAGGCCATGTCCTTTGATTTACAAAGGTGAGGTTGGTGTAGCAGTCCCGTCCAATAGCTACGTATTTTGGGGGCATGGTCTGTTGTGTAGCTGGGGACGTTTTACATGGATACGGAGTTCACTCCTTCTTACGAGAAGTAGATGAGTATCTTTCTTAAGGGTTGATTCGGTGCTTGAACGTTTTGAGCGCTCAAGTCTTTCTATTACGAATAGAAAGATTAAAATTCATAATGGTTATGAATAAATCGTTCATTAGAGAATCAATGGTACTTAAGGTAAAAATAATTAGAGGGGTATAACGGATATTCTGACCTGACTCTAATTACGAGATACTCGTGAAGGGTCAATTCGTATGTAATGACTATATCGATGGACACCGACTTAGTTCGGCTTAATATATCATCTACGGCAACGAGAGTACAACTTCAGGTTTTTAGTGGAATAACCCGGAGTTAATATTTCAGAATATTTAATTAAGAGCTTAATTAATATTTCGAGATTATTGGAGCTCGGAACCGTAGGTCCATTTAGTCTCCGTGCTAGCTCGATAAACTATAGCGGATTTAGTATAATTGGATAGTCCAATTATATACTTACAAAAGAATAAAAATTATTAATATGATTAATAATATTAATTAAGTCACACTTGGAACTATATATATTAAAAGTTAATATATGATTCATATAATAAATGATTATATGATAATTATTTATTGTTAATAATTAATTATATATGATATAATTTAATGAAGGCTAAAGTTGTAATTTCCAAATTAAAAAGTTTTGGAAACACTTGATATATTTTGGAAGTTACAAATCCATAATGGCATTAAATCTTTTTGATTTTGTAACATCTTTGGCTTTATGGAAAACCAATATAATTGTTACAAAATTAATGAAAGAATATATTCCATGGCCGAATTTTTGATAAGGATAAAAGGAAATGATTTGTTTGTTTTTGGAAACAAATAATCCTTGACATTAATTTGGAAGTTATGAATTTCAAAATTGGTTAATTGCTTATTTAATTTTGTAACATCTTTTCTATAATGGTAATTGAAAATTTATTATTACAAAAATTAAATAATTCCTTGTCATGGCCGAAAATTGAGAAGGGGGGAGGCTAAGGATTTGTTTGTTTTTGGAAACAATAAAACTTAAGAATAAAAAGAAAAATATAATTTTCTTTTGTACTCTCTCATTCTTTGCAACCCTAGCCACCTTCTTCATCTTCACTATTCTCTCAAAAGTTGAGGATCTCCAAATATTTTGTGTGACAAAATCTCTAAACCGTTTAAGGATTTATTTTGTGAGTGTAGCGCACACTACTTTTCGTTGGTTGTGAGACATAGCTCGGAAGACCTTGTGGTGTTGAAACGAATCATCATCTTATTCTATTTCTGTTGGTCACGACATTGAGGATTGGATTACCTCATTGCCGCTCATTGTCTTGCTATTTCGGGACTCGGTTTATTTTCGTTTTAATTCGGAATTTTGGGAAACACTTGGGGACCTTTTGGGGCTGTGTTGGGACTGATTTTTGAAGGAAAAATCAGACCTTTATTATCCTTGCAGTTCACGCAAATCAGAGGGTGATTTGTGTGCAGTTCGGTTGTGTAACGGGTGCGAAACAGTCCATTATTTCACTGCAGTTCGGGGGCTGTTCGGGGACAGTTTCGGGGGCATTCCGGGGCTGAAATCTTGTGTAAATAGCAGCAAAATTTGAGTATACCCACTGGTTACATTCAGCCAAAGGAAGGGGAAAGTAGAAAAAATTTTCAAGTCCGATCCGTGAGCCTAATCGCTTTCGCTGTGCGAGGAAAGCGTTTCCTATAATTGGCATCAAGAGTGAGGTTGAAAAGTGTTCTTAACCCTTCACTTTTTCATTTAAAGTATCTATTTTTAATATATTTATATGAGTTATAAATATGATATGCATGTTTAGATGAGTCGGCACATTGTGATATTCATATGATGAATGTTTTTAATATTTCATGTGATTAATGGATTTTGCATTGGTCGTAAATTTTTCTGGCTCTTCTTTTTATAGTGTGTTTTGTTTTTGGGTTGTAAGGCCATAAGGCCATAGTTTACATTTGTTGTAATTTTTTTTTTCAATGTAAAATTCAATTTTTGTAATATGGAGCACCGAAGACGCAAAAAGAGCCAACACCACTTTGGAGTGGGATTTGAACACCAATGGATGCCTTGGTGAATCTTATGTACTAATTAGATTAGTATAGGAAAAATAAGAGCCTGGTCAATGCAAAATATTTTTTTATGTTGTATGTATGTTTATTTCGAATTATTTGAATAACATGTCAGCATTTTTCATGCCATAACATGTCATAGATGCATTATCATTATAGACATAAAATTATGATTTTATGTAATTTAAAATGTTTAAATAAGAATATGATATGCATGGAAATCAATTAATTAGATTAGTTGGATTAATGGTTTAAAATTTGAATTCTTATATATTGGGCTTAATTGGTGCTAATAAATTCCATTGGTATATAGGATGGAAACCCGGACATAAATTCCATAGCCGATTCCGAATGGATGGATATGTGATCTGCACTCGGGATACAATTTCACGTACCATTGGATTTTATAACTCACTAAGATTTATTAAAATTTTGACTTTTGAGAATTCCATAAATTTTAAACTTTTAGTGTCTAGTATTTTAAGAGTTAAAATATAATAGCTCACTAATACCACTCTAATTAAATTAGTTTAATTGAGTAAAACTATTAGTAGAGACTAATGAAATAGTAGTGACACAATTTTAATAGTTAAAATTGATTAGGTCACTTACGTCAACCTAGTGTAAATAAAAATTATGATTTAGGCACCATAAATCTATCCACACTAGTTAAAATAAAATATAAGATAATTTATAGATAGAAACCTTAATTTTAAAATAGTGAGTGGGAGAGGGAAATACGACAGTATATCCCGCAATCTCCGTTGTTAGTCAAAAAATGTGAGATTCAAAAGGCGCCTCGAGACGGCTTTGTTTTCGTCCCCCTACGGATGGTGTCCATTTTGGGTCAATATCAGGTTTGGGTTCCGAGAGGATAGGGATTCTAGATGTCTCTTGTGAACTGACCTACCCTACGACGGCACTTCACTCGTTAAGTCCAAGAATCCCGAAACGATGGGTTACACTCACAAAGGAATAATTAACTGTTAATAAAATTCATTGATCAAATAAAACGGTAGTTGTTTAATATAAGAATAAGAGTTATTCCCGTATATATTAAATTGACTGAGATTGTCTCGATCTATCATGTGAGTACTTGACCTACCCTACGGTGACACTTACTTGTAGGATGATAGATTCCCGTGGCATAGTAATTCTCTTAGATTTCTAATTCATTATTTATGGTTCATGCATCATATTTAATTTTATGCTAAAATTATTTGATGATTTTAATATGCGATGAATGAATGTTAAATGCATGTTTATTTTATTTTTCAGCCATGGTTTCTCCAATTATTTTCATACTCTCAAATGATAAATTAACGGGAGAAAACTATGTTAAGTGGAAAAGTAACATGAACGCTATACTGGTCCGTGAAGACCTAAAGTTTATCCTGGCTGAGGAACGTCCTCCCTAGCCGGCCAGAAATGCTGGCCAAGCTGTGCGCGATACCTATCAGAAATGGGTCGCAGCAAATGAGAAAGCCCGCTGCTACTTGCTAGCAGGGATGTCTGAGGTTCTTGCTATAAAGCATGAACCTATGACTTTAGCATCTCAGATGATGGAGTCACTGCAGGGCATGTTTGGGCAGCCTTCAGAGCGTCAATGCCATGAGGCCATGGTCTCAGCGATGACTGCTAGGATAAAGAATGGAACATCAGTCCGAGAGCACGTCTTGAGGATGATGACCTATCTCAACACTGCTGAAACCCATGGAGCTCATATTGACGAGCGTAGCCAGGTGACCATGATTATGGAAACTCTTCCGAAAAGTTTCCTGCAGTTTAAAAGCAACTATGTTATGAACAAGTTGACTTTTACTTTGACCCAACTGCTTAATGAGCTCACCCATTACGAATCCATGCTTGTGGATCGTCGTAAGTCCAGTGCAGAGGAAAATGTTGCCGAGTCTTCTAAATCTGCAAATATGAAGAAGAAAAGCACTGGGAAGGCTAAAGGAAAGCCCATGAAGAAGAAGAACAAGAAAGGCTCCAAGGATGACAAGCCCAAATGAAAATATTTCCACTGCAATAAGAATGGGCATTGGAAAAGGAACTGTCATAAATACCTTGCTGAGATGAAGGAGAAAAAGGAAACAGGTAAATATGATTTACTCATTATTGAATCTCTATTAGTGGAGGATGATAAATCCGCTTGGATTGTTGATTCTGGAGCCACTAACCATGTTTGTTCTTCTTTGAAGCTACTTGATTCATGGAGGGACCTTGCTGAAGGTGACTACACCATGAGGGTCGGGACATGGGATGCCATTTCAGCAAGAGCAGTGGGAGTCTCTAGTTTAATTTTATTAATAATAGTTATTTAAATTTGAACAATGTGTTATTCATTCCTGATTTTCGCAGGAATTTGATTTCTGTTTCTAAACTCTTGGATGATGGTTATTCAGTTTCTTTTAATAGCAATTTGGTTATTATTGGTAGAAATGGATTAACTATATGCACAGGAAACTCAGAAAATAACTTGTATGTGTTAAGACCTTTAACACATAGGTCACTGCTCAATGCTGAAATGTTTAAGGTTGAGAAACCTAAAACTAAACGGTCAAAGATTTCTCACGATGACACATATCTATGGCATCTTAGACTTAGTCGCATCAACCTTGACCAGATGAATAGATTGATAAAGAACGGAGCCTTAAACCAGTTAAAGCTCGGGACTCTACCAGTTTGTGAATCCTGTTTAGAAGGAAAAATGACCAAGAGACCTTTTACTGGAAAATGTTTAAGAATCAGTCAACCACTTGAGCTAATATATTCGGACGTTTGCGGACCGATGAATGTAAAAGCCCGAGGTGGTTAAGAATACTTCGTCACATTCATTGACGATTATTCGAGATATTAGTATGTCTACTTAATGCATCACAAATCAGATACCTTTGAAAAGTTCAAAGAGTATCGTGCTGAGGTTGAGAACCAATTAGGTAAGACAATCAAAACTCTAAGATCAGATCGTGGAGGGGAGGGGAATACCTCGACAGAGATTTCGAGGAATTCTTAGTTGAGCATGGGATAGTATCCCAGCTCACAGCGCCTGGAACACCACAGTAAAATGGTGTGGCAGAGAGGAGAAATTAGACCCTACTAGACATGATGAGATCTATGTTTAGTTATAGCTCACTACATAGTTCATTCTGGGGATATGCACTGCAAACCGCAATGCATATCCTTAATGTAGTTCCATCTAAGTCTGTCCCTAAGACTCCCTTAGAGTTGTGGAATGGTCGTAAAACTAGTTTATGACATTTCCGCATATGGGGTGTCCAGCACATGTGCTGAAGAATAAGACTACAAAGTTGGAGCCACGTTTCTCAGGTGTACCTATTTGTAGGCTATCCTAAAGAAACTAGGGGTGGATTCTTCTACAGTCCTGATGATAATAAAGTGTTTGTATTGATAAATGCTACATTTCTAGAGGAGGACTATATGAGGGAGTTCAAGCCTCGGAGTAAGGTGTTACTCGAGGAGTTACTTACTGGTTCAACTAGCACGCCATTGTCAACGAAAGTTGACAAATACATAGCACCTTCGACATCTGATAGTCAGATGTAACCTAGTCAGAATGATCTACCGCCTAGACGCAGTGGGATGGTTGTACGACAACCTGATCGCTACTTAGGGGTTGGAGAGGCACAAGTTATCACATCCAGCGATGGCATAGATGATCTATTAACCTACAGTAGTGCAATGGATGATTCTGACAAATAGGATGGCTCAAAGCCATGAACCTAAAGATAGGGTCCAAGTACTCAACTCATTCTAGGAACTTGTAGATCAACCTGATGGGGTGAAACCCATAGGTTGCAAGTGGATCTACAAGAGGAAGAGGGGATCAGATGGGAAGGTACAGACCTTCAAGGCTAGACTAGTGGCTAAGGGTTATACCCAGAAAGAGGGAGTTGACTATGAGGAAATTTTCTCGCCAGTAGCTATGCTTAAATTCATTTGCACTCTTCCATCCATTTCCGCTTATTATGACTATGAGATTTGGAAAATGGATGTCAAGATTGCATTCTTGAATGGCAATCTTGATGAAAGTATCTATATGATACAACTAGAAGGGTTCATCGCCCAAGGTCAAGAGCAAAAAGTTTGCAAGCTGTAAAGGTCCATTTATGGACTCAAGCAGGCATCTCGATCTTGGAATATAAGATTTGATACAACAATCAAGTCTTATGATTTTGAGCACAATGTTGATAAGCCTTGTGTATACAAGCGTGTCTTTGACGGGAAGGTGTTTTTTCTTATTTTATACGTTGATGATATTTTACTTATTGGGAATGATGTAAAGATATTATCATACGTGAAAACCTAGCTAGCTAACCAATTCCAAATGAAATATTTGGGAGAGGCCAGTTATGTTCTTGGGATTCAGATACTTCGGGATGGCAAGAAACGACTATTAGCTATGTCTCAGGCATCCTATATCGACAAGATCCTTGTACGATTTGGGATGCAGAATTCCAAGAAAGGAAATCTGCCTTATCGGTATGGAATTCATTTGTCAAATGAACAGTCTTCTAAGACACCTCAAGATATTGAGGAAATGAGACATATCTCATACGCCTCAGCAGTTGGTAGTCTCATGTAAGCTATGTTATGCACGAGACCGGACATTTGTTTTACAGTGGGAGTAGTCAGTAGGTTTCAATCAAACCCAGGATTGGATCACTGGGTGGCTGTGAAACACGTTCTCAAGTATCTTAAGAGAACGAGAATTATATGCTTGTGTATTCCGATGAGGATATGATCCTAAGGGGATATACAGACTCTGATTTTCAGACAGATGTAGATTCTAGGAAATCTACATCTAGATCAGTGTTCACCCTAGGTGGTGGGCTATAGTATGGCGGAGTATAAAGCAATCTTGTATTGCTGACTCCACCATGAAGGCTGAATATGTAGCAGCTTGTGAAGCAGCTAAGGAAGCAGTCTGGCTCCATAAATTCTTGGGAGATCTGGAAGTTATTCCCGATATGGATAGACCACTCATACCCTATTGCGATAATAGTGGTGCGGTGGCTAACTCCAAAGAACCAAGAAGCCACAAGAGGGGAAAACATATAGAGAGGAAATATCATCTCATCAGAGAGATAGTGCAGAGGGGAGACGTTACCGTCGCAAAGATTGCATCCGCAGAGAACTTGGCTGATCCGTTTACACAGACCTTGCCAGCTAAAGTTTTTGAAGGTCACCTAGATGGTCTAGGATTGTGTGACATGTCCCATTTGCTCTAGTGCAAGTGGGAGATTGTTGGAATGTATTCCCTAGAGCTACATGTGATGTAAACGGTTTCATGTGTTTTGAAATAAAACGATGCATTATTCATTTATTAAATTGTTTGTTTAATTTTCACATATTATATATCATCTTAAATACCCTAGATTACTTATGTGCCTTTAGACTTAGTGTATGAGTGTCATACACAAGAGGATTTAAGTCTGAAGTTAGTAATCCAAAATAGTCCATAGAGAGCAAACAAAGTGGGTATTTTATTTGTGATATATCTATAGCTGCGGTCCATTCTATATTTATATGGCGATCTTGATCCGGATAATCCATGTAGAGACATGAGAATGGAGACACCTTGTATGATGCGATCATACAGGACTGGACCCAAATGGAAATGACATTCTTATAATATCCGTTAAACTAAGAAAGTCATTTCGATATACTAGATGGTCATATATGGATTGATCTTAATTCTGAGTGTACTACGAACTCCTGCATGTGAGGCCATGTCCTTTGTTTACAAAAGTGAGGTTGGTGTAACAGTCCCGGCCAATAGCTACGTATTTTGAGGGCATGGTCTGTTGTGTAGCTAGGGACGTTTTACATGGATAAGGAGTTCACTCCTTCTTGCGAGAAGTAGAGGAGTATCTTTCTTAAGGGTTGATTAGGTGCTTGAACATTTTGAGCGCTCAAGCCTTTCTGTTACGAATAGAAAGATTAAAATTCATAATGGTTATGAATAAATCGTTCATTAGAGAATAATGGTATTTAAGATAAAAATAATTAGAAGGGTATAACAGACATTATGATCCGATTCTAATTAAGAGATACTCGTGAAGGATCAATTCGTATGTAATGACTATATCGGTGGACACCGACTTAGTTCAGCTTAGTATATCATCTGCGGCAACAGAGTGTAACTTCGGGTTTTTAGTGGAATAACCCGAAGTTAATAATTCGGAATATTTAATTAAGAGCTTAATTAATATTTCGAGATTATTAGAGCTCGGAACCGTAGGTCCATTTGGTCCCCGTGCTAGCTCGATAACTATAGCGGATTTAGTATAATTGGATAGTTCAATTATATACTTACAAAAGAATAAATATTATTAATATAATTAATAATATTATTAAGTCACACTTGGAACTATATATATTAAAAGTTAATATATGATTCATATAATAAATGATTATATGATAGTTATTTATTGTTAATAATTAAATTATATATGATATAATTTAATGAAGGCTAAAGTTGTAATTTCCAAATTAAAAAGTTTTGGAAACACTTGATATATTTTGGAAGTTACAAATCCATAATGGCATTAAACCTTATGATTTTGTAACATCTTTGGCTTTATGGAAAGCCAATATAATTGTTACAAAATTAATGAAAGAATATATGCCATGGCCGAATTTTTGATAAAGATAAAGGGAAAGGATTTGTTTGTTTTTGGAAACAAATAATCCTTGCATTAATTTGGAAGTTATGACTTTCAAAATTGGTTAATTGCTTATTTAATTTTGTAACATCTTTTCTATAATGGTAATTGAAAATTTGTTATTATAAAAATTAAATAATTCCTTGTCATGGCCGAAAATTGAGAAGAGAGGAGGCTAAGGATTTGTTTGTTTTTGGAAACAATAAAACTCAAGTATAAAAAGAAAAATATAATTTTCTTTTGTACTCTCTCATTCTTTGCAACCCTAGCCGCCTTCTTTATCTTCACTATTCTCTCAAAAGTTGAGGATCTCCATTGAAGAACAAAAAAAGAGAAACAAATATTTTGTGTGACAAAATCTCTAAAACGTTTAGGGATTTATTTTGTGAGTGTAGCCCACACTACTTTCCGTTGGTTGTGAGACATAGCTCGGAAGACCTTGTGGCGTTGAAATGAATCATCATCTTATTCTATTTATGTTGGTCACGACATTGAGGATTGGATTACCTCATTGTCGCTCATTGTCTTGTTATTTCGGGACTCGGTTTGTTTTCGTTTTAATTTGGAATTTTGGGAAACACTTGGGGACCTTTTGGGGCTGTGTTGAGACTGATTTTTGAAGGAAAAATCAGACCTTTATTATCCTTGCAGTTCACGTAAATCATGGGGTGATTTGTATGAAGTTCGGTTGTGTAACGGGTGCGAAACAGTCCATTATTTCACTGCAGTTCGGGGGCTGTTCGGGGACTGTTTTGGGGGCATTCCGGGGCTGAAATCTGGTGTAAAACATAAGCAAAATTTCAGTATACCCACTGGTTACATTCGTCCAAAGGAAGGGGAAAGCAGAAAAAATTTTCAAGTCCGATCCGTGTGCCTAATCGCTTCTGCTGCGCGAGTAAAGCGTTTCCTACATCCCCGTGCTAGGTACATCCCGAGACTGCAACCGCCACGAGGCCCATGAGCCCTCCCCGTACTATACAAACATGAGGATAATGTAGTACCTCACAATTGTCTTCAAACCATACATGTTATAATTACCTTGGGGTACTAAAAACCACACCGACTCTCTCACTGAGCGTGTTATGGATACCCGAGGTGCCAAACGCCACACAGGCCTTCTTTCTCTATTCCCCAAAGGGTTTGATATAACATCAGGGATTGGAATGCCATGGGAGGTGATAAGCGCATGAAAATTCACTTTGAAACAACATTTATTATGGTTTATTGTTAAGTACTTAGCAATATATTTCATATTTTATTATATAATTTTTGTTATTATATTAATTTTGATTATATTTATTATTTAAGTTAATTTAGTGATTCCTCTAACTATTATTGTAGGAATTAAAAAGAGAAGTCCGTGTGTTAAAGTAGAAAGTAGGCCCAAGATCCAGAAGTGCATGAAGATTAGGGTTTCCTTATTAAAAGGCATGCAACGTGAGCATGAATTAAAGAAATAAGAAGACAAAAGATGGCTTCACGTAGAATAATAGGGTTGCATGCACGTAAAGATCTAAAACAAAAGTGGGCTGACTGAAGTGAATAACAAGCCAAACAAAAGCAAGGTGGGCCTGCGCATAAACGTATGCATGAAAGAGTAATGCACATTAAGAAAAACAAGAAGGCAGTAAGCGGCGTGAGAAAGAGAGATAGGGCATGCACGTGAATTAGTGGAAGCTGCCACGATAATAAACCCTAAGAACCAAAGAGAGACACGCCGCATATTAAAGAAATAATCAACAAAGAGAGATAGGAGTGGTGGGCGCGCATAACAATTAAAAAAAAAAGAAGGCAGAAGAAAAATGTGGCTTTGCATGCATGCAGTGAGCATTAGTTATTTTTAAAAACAAGCACAAGATATTATAAAAGGGGAGCGCATGAATAAAAGTGAGGTGGCTGCGCAAAACAGAAAGAAATGAGGAGAGAGCAGCCGAGAGAAGAAAGAGGAGCAACGCTGAGAGTTCAGAGAAGAAATCGGAGCATAAGGCCGGGACGCGGAGCCATGATGATTTAGAACGATAATTCTCTCCAATCCCAAGCTATTCTTATTTCTTTTATGAGGAACTAATTCCCTAGGCAAAGTTAGGGATGAACTTTTGTGTTTGATTTATAATATTTGTGTTTTTTATTCCTAAGAACCCTTTTTAACGTTTAATAAAATTAATGGTTGTTATTTTCTATTATCTTTCGATTATTTAATCCAAAAATTATATTTTGTCAAATCCCATATAGATCCAGTCATGCTGTGTGGTTTGCGAATTTAATTGTGACTGGTAAAAGTTGTTTTGCGTATTGGTCTTCTACTGTAGTATTTCCTGACGGTATATTGTCGACGATAGATAACTCGTAACGATGACTTTTGTGCTGTTAACATAGGAAAAATAATCATTAATTACCTTAGAATTTGAATATATGTAGAATTGAATATATTCCGGTTGTTGGTTTGGGATGTGAAACTCTCAACTGAGTAATAATAGGAATTAATAATTAAAAATATGAGTTTAATGCAATAGAGATTCCCGACGCTTTGCTGCATTTCTCTGCCGTTATCTTTCATTATCTTTTTATTATTTTATTTATCTTTACTTTAATTACAATTTCTGTCGTTTTATTTATTTAAGTTATTGCTTACGTTTTTGTTTGAGTGAATTAGTTCCTGTAACCATCTCTCTGAGGAATCGACACCCCAGCTATACTGTGATAACCACAAGTCATATTTGGGCGTAATCAAAACTTGGCGCCGTTGCCGGGAAGACAATTTACTATTTAAAGTAGCATGTTTGCTTGTTCAACAATGAAGCGGCAACTTCGTTCCATTTTTTTTAATTTTAGTTACTATTTACTTATTTAGTTTATTTAATTTTTGTTTAGATTTTTATTTTTAATTAGTTCTTTTTTTTTTGTTTCTAGTAATTTTATTTTAGTATTCATTTTAGTTATTTTATTTCTACTTTAGTTTTAATTAAATTTTAATTTTTAGTTTATTCCTTTTATTTATTTATATACTTTTTTCTTTCATGTTTCCCGTAATATTTGAGCTTCAATTACATGTCTAGACGTAGGGATATATTTGATAGATTTGTTAAGGCTGAAGAAGAAAGCTCAGACTCTGAGAACATATTTGAAAATCCCTTCTCCACATTATCTGCGTCTAGCGCACCTAATATGAATGAATACGAGAGACCACCCAGAGGACTCTTGAAGAGTTCCTCCACCCAACTCGCACAGCTACACCTTCGTGCATCATGTTTCCTCCTAATGCACCACACATAGACTTTAGGCCTAGAATGATACAGTATCTTCCAACTTTTCACGGTTTAGAGAGCGAGAATTCTTACGTGCACATTAGGGAATTTGAAGAGGTAGTAGCAATCTTCCATGACCATTTTGGGACTACCGATACAATTAGACTTAAGTTCTTCCCCTTTACCCTGAAAGATAGAGATAAGAGCTGGTTGTATTCTTTGAGACTTAGGTCAATAGGATCGTGGGGTGAGATGACTCATGTATTTTTCGACAAATATTTCCCACACCATAAGACAGATGCCCTGAAAAGAAAAATCTCCACATTCTCCTAGAGAGACAGTGAGACCCTTTATCAAACGTGGGAGCGGTATAAGGAGATGTTAGCTAGTTGTCCCCATCATGGATATGAAAGTTGGCATTTAGTAAGTTATTTCTATGATGGACTGACCCCTAGGAAGCGCCAATTCATTGAGACAATGTGCAATGGTGAGTTTATCTAAAAGGATCCTGATGAGGCGCTCGAGTATTTAGACGACCTAGCTAAGAAATCACATACTTGGACTGGACCCAATACCGTAGATAACACTGATAGGACACACACTTCTTCTAGCAGAAGCTTACAACACTTTAGGGAAGAGGATAGCCTTAAGACACAAGTTGAGCTGTTAACTAGACAAATAAGAGCCTTAATAGCCAAAGACAGCAAGATAGTGCATTCAGTAGCCCAGCTAGAATCCCAAGAGTGTCCGGTATATGGTGAGAGGAGAGGGACATATGACGAACAATGACATGCATTAGAGACGTACCAGAATCCTTACACACCTTACTCAGACACCTATAATCCTAGTTGGAGGAACTATCCCAACCTTAGTTGGAAACTTGAGTCTCATCAGCCGAATCAAACACCACCACCTAGAGGTTATAGTGCCCTTCAGTATCACAATCCTACCATTCCTGGAAATTCTTTAGAGGATACAGTGGAAGCATTCGTGGAAGCCCAGAGGGTGATTGTGGAAACCCAGAATAAAACAAATCAAAGGTTTGAGTCATTGATAGCTCAAGTAGCTGAAGATAATATGGAGATTAAGAGTCATATCTTTAAGTTAACTAATGTCTTGAGTGTGCACGAACAATGAAAATTCCCATCTCAAACTCAACCTAATCCACAAGGCCAACACATGGCACATGCTGATCACGAAGCAGCCAATGTAAAGTGTGTTAATGCCATATTCACTAGGAGTGGTACGGAGGTAGGCTCGCAGGACACATCCAAAACCATAGATGACCCCAAAGATGGTGGTATAGGTACCACTCAGGAAGAACCAGTGCCACCTTTCCAACCAAGAGTATCTTCGCACAAGCTCTTAGACCCATTGTTAGAGCTCTAGACCCAAATGGTGAGATCCTAGAGCATCTGAAGCAAGTAAAAATCAACATTCCGCTATTACATGTGATAAAACAAGTTCGTACTTATACGAAGGTTTTGAAGGATCTATGCACCATTAAGAGAAAACATAATGTGAAAAGACAGCATTCTTGACAGATCAGGCAAGTGCAGTAATTGAACAGAGGACTCCGCCGAAGTACAAAGATCTGGGATGTCCTACCATAACTTACCACATTGGCACCCATGAGTTCGGTCTTGAATTATTAGATTTAGGTGCTAGTGTTAATATCATGCCATATTCGATCTATGTGCAGTTAGGGCTTGGCGAGATTAAACCTACATCAGTAGCTTTACAGTTAGCTGACCAATCAATTAGAACACCACGGGGAGTAATCGAGGATTTCTTAGTTCAAATCGATAAATTCTACTACCCCGTTGACTTCAAAATTTTAGACACCCAGTCTGTGGTTAACAATGAGTCCAAAATTCCGCTTATTTTAGGTAGACCTTTTCTTGCCATAGCTAATGCCCTTATCAATGGTAGGAACGATCTAATGAAGCTATCATTTGGAAATATGACTCTAGAGGTGAACATTTTTCATGTTGAAAAACAACCACGGGATGATGATGAATGTCAAGGTACATACATGCTCGAAGCAGTCCTGCCAGAAATAGCTTCTCTACAACATGAATCAAATCCTCCTGAAGTGAAAGTGATCCCAAAGAATCATAAAAGGTGGAAAAGAAGAGCTCATGTTCAATTGAAGATGATACCTGGAAAGTTAAAAAGGGAATTGAATCGCCTATTACTTATTTGCAGTCAAGACTTTCAACCACAAGACCTTGGAGGATCCGTGGATACACTACTGCAGCTAGACAGAAATTCCCTCTCATGCCTTCATCAGTACGCTAGATGGAAACCACCATGACAACTTGAGTATTTACGTCTGGCTGAAGACGTTAAACGTAACGCTAGCGGGGAGGCAGCCATTGCATTTGCATTCATTTTATTTTATTTACTTTAGCTTTATTTTATTTTGTGCTAATTGCATATTTTATTTTTATTGTTTGCATTAGTATTTATACAGGTTTTAGCACAACCTACACAACCACGCTGCTAAAGTCTCACCAGCAGGAACCTGATCAACTTCACGTCTGGTAATGTTGTTCCTTAATCTATTTTCTTTACATTTATCTTACATTGAGGACAATGTAAGTTTTAAGTGTGGGGGTGTATGGATGCGCATGATAATACATGTCATAAACACATTTTTTTATTATCTAAAAAAAATATTATTTTGTTTTTTTTTTCTTAGTCTTTGATAGTTAAACATAGGTTCTATGATGATATTGTTTGTTTTAGGGTGAAATCTTAGAAACGATAAGTCCTTTAATGCTCTTTTATCTGATGCTTTGAGTAGTTTATCCATGTGTCACGACCCCCTCCCTAGAGCGGGCCCAACCCTAGAAAGGGGTCCGTGAAGCACTTCAGCTCGAGCATCTATGTATCATGCAATTGAACCAAAAGTTCACAAGAAATATAATATTCCATAATATGCAATCCAATAAAACTCAATAAGTATTCACACCAAAATAAATGTCTGAAACACGAAAGTTATCCTAAAAGTCCTATCTCAAAAGCTAAAAAAAAATGTCTAGACAAACCCGACTGACGGCTGTGACAACCGAGTCAAATCCTGGTACTGATTCTACTACTGATACGCTGACAAACTACCTGGGATGTTTGGGAAATAGGGGGTGAGCTTAAAGAGCCCAGTAAGTAAAAACACTCATACTCTCAACATGACCTCACCCACAAAATAGATATTTATAAATATATAATGATTAACATGTGAAAACAACAATTAATATATATGAAATTAACTCAGGCAAAACAAACTCACAACAACACATCTCAATCAAATAAGGGTTGCTATCCGGATTCGGTATAATAATGGATTGAAACCATTGGGAGAGTGCCTCTCTTACCCCCAATGTTTCCCACCATATAATCTCGTATAAATGTGCAAGAGGGGGATTGAACCACATGCCTCTGCTAATCTCACATAAATCTCACATAATCTGCATATCTGACAGCATAACAACAGTCTAAATCCGGCAGCATAACAACAATCTCACACAGCATTCAATACAACACATCTCATCGCATTTCATCCATTAACTCATCTCAAAGTCATACAATACTCAAATACTCCAATTCATAGTACAAACATACAATTTATACCCAAAATTAGTATTCACCATTTATGTTCTCTTGCTATCGATTACTCAATCAAATTTCCAACATAATATATATAAATATATATTTATATTATATTACATAACTCACATAGCAAACATCAATCAACAAATATTTATGTTAAGAGAATCATCATGATTTGTACTCACCTCAATCCATGTAAAACTCTCTATATCTATATGTCCTCGCTAAAATCTGGAAAAAGTATAAAATTACAATCAGGTCCTATATTTTACTAAAATTACGATTTTCCCCCTAAACTTTCAAAATTTGTAATTTAACCCCAATACTCTCCAATATTATCAATTTAGTCCTAAAAATACCAATTATCTCATATTACTCACTAAAATCAGAATTAACTCATTTAGGTGCCTAAACATGCCAAAATATGAATAAGTCTAAAACTTTGAAAATCTTACAAATACACCCCTAAAACTGTAAAGTATAACGTGCCGAGCTCCAACGACTTTAGAATTTCAGAACGAGGTGATCAGCGGATAGAACACATCACTAGGATCACAATGGCAGTGGTGGTAATGACGGATGTTCGACGATCACCGACGAACGATCGTACACCGTTAACTCTCGTTCTTGGCTCGTTTCATGACAATCGAAGGTCCGAATTGGGCAAACAAGGTGTCTAACCCGCGTATCTCGAAAAGGGAAAGATTCTGGTTTGGGAGGTGTACTGCACGCACGGCGGCAAGTGGGACAGCGACGCGGCGGTGCTTGGGTGGCTCGTGGGAGAGTGTGCGGCGGCTTCAGGTGATCGGAAATAAGGCGTTGGCTTTATCTCGGCGAGGGAATTATCCTGATGTGGTCACTTACCGGAAAAAATGAACAGAGGACGTCGAAATCCTTCTTTCTCTCTCCTGCCTACTCTTTCTCTCTCTAAACTGATTTCGTTTTCTCAAAATAATAATAAAAAAAATGGATGACAATTATCACACTATGTTAGACTCGTAAGCATTTAATTATAGGTTTTTAACAGTGAATATGGGTGTGCATTAATTGGTTTTAACCAATTAACCGAACCGTTTCGACCCATTTTTTTTATTACGATTCGGTTAATTTGGTTAAATCGGTTATTTCGGTTAAATTTTTTAACTTTTTCGGTTATTCTGTTCGGTTACGGTTATGAGATTCGTATAACTGAACCGACCGATTAACCGAAAATAAACCATATATATATATATATATATATATATTAGCACGTGCGAATCCTTTAATTTTTTAGAGTTAAGATAGTCTGTATGTAAACTCTCCATTGGTTGTAGTTATATTGATTTGATAACACTACCTGAAAATAAAATTGTTAAAATTCCTCAAGAAATTAAAGGTAAAAATACATAAAATTTCAAATGTGTAGATTTTACATCATGGTGGATTCTTGACCCTTAAAATTTCTAACATGGCAGGTTTGGAAGGAAATCTAAGGCCGTGATAATCATCGAGGGTTTAAAAATATTTCTCTTACATGTAATTATATATATATTTAATCAAATGTTAGTTAGAATCAGTATTTTTAGATTCTGATATGTGATCGAATTAATGATCCAAAAAATTTAATGCGTCAGTGGTTCGACTGGTTGAAACGTTCCTAAAAATCGGTAGAATCGACCTACATCATATATAATTTTACTAATTTTTTAATTTATTAGATTGATTAATAACTGAATTAACAATAATCGACTGAAATATAATGGTTAATTGGTTAATGGTTATGTGTCATAAATTGGTGTCATAAATTGGTTAAATCGGTCACACTTTTATTTAACAGAAAATTTCGGTCATGGTTAAAAAATCAAGGATTAACCGACCGAACCGACAGATGCACACCCCTAGCAGTGAAAGACAGAGTAGTTAGCAAGGTGACTAGTTGAAGAAATTGCATGTCGATGAATGACCGTTTGCTTAGATATCTATCCTAATTGCTTGTGTTATGACATATGATATAGTTGAAAATAAAAGAAAAGTCTCTAAAGAAAGAAAATAAACCACCTATAACCGATAAGCGTGAAGCTACTCATGGGCGAGTATTAAGACCACCATGAGGAGAAATGCTACCTTAAAGGGTAGGTATGTTGAGGGACAAAAAAAAGAGAAAGAAAAGAAAAATGCAAAATGAGAAAATGAAAAGAGAGAATAAGGAAAAAAAAAATCATACAATATTGAGCACATAAAAGCAATTACAGAGCTTAATTGAGATATCTAGGTTGGTTTGACCCATTGATCCCAATTTTTAAACGAAATCATTAAGTTGGCTTACCTGGGAATCAAGCTGTGAATGAACCTTCACACACACACACACACACTACGAGTCTAGCTTAGATGACTTATTCAAAGACTTAGATTTGAGTTACGTTGAGTACTTTGAAGGTTCTCTGGTTTTATTATTAAGCATTCTTTGAGGACAAAATTATGTGAAACTATTGGGACTATTTAATTTTTATTTTTACATGATTGGGTGCTTTGAATGACGTTTGTGGGTGTCGTCGCTGTAAGCCCTCATAAGACTATGACTCGTCCACTAGGGACACCCAGGGGTTTAAAGGCTTGTTGTATACACTAAATGCAATCGTGATCTCTACGAAAGTGGCTTAGATAGTTTTTATTTTGTTATTTAGTTTTTATTTTATTTTTGCGCTTGAATTGCTAGGGACTAGCAATAAGCTGATGAAAATGTACTTTGAAACATCATTTATTCTGGTTTATTGTTAAGTACTAAGCAGTATATTTCATATTTTATTATATAATTTTTGTTATTATATTAATTTTGATTATATTTATTATTTTAGTTAATTTAGTGATTCCTCTAACTATTATTGTAGGAATTAAAAAAGAAGTCCATGCGTTAAAGCAGAAAGTAGGCCCAAGTAGACCCGGCCGACGGTTCGGTTCCGGTTCGAAACCGAACCGAACCGGCCGATTTCCGGTTCCACAAGTGTGGAACCGGAACCGAACCGGTTAAATCCGGTTCGGTTCTGATTCCACACTTAAGTGGAACCGGAACCTAAAACCGAACCGGAACCGAACCGGTTCGGTTCGGTTCATTTTTTTAATTGATTAAAATAAAAAATGAGAGGAATCAATTAATCAAAGCTTAAATAAAAAAAAATTATTAATAAAAAAATGAGATTAATTTATAAATAAAAAAATTTTATTACATTATTAAAGAGCTTGAGCTTAAATTTTTAAAAATTTAAGTTGCCTACGTATCCTCCAAGGGTGAGAGGAATCAAAGCTCACATAGTTCCATTACAAGTTTAAGACATATCCCCTTTGTAAATTATAATTTTACAATTATCAATCATCATTATCAGTTGATCCTTCGGCTCCGGTTCCGCAGCTTCCGCTTGCACTTGTTGCAGAAGCATTATCGAACAAATCTTCAAAATCATTGGGGGCATCTTCTTGTTGTCTCAGATCAGCTCGAGTCCAATCATCCACACAAGCTGTTGCTTCTAGAGTGCTTGGATGTAATGAAGATCGCCTAGCTTCCAATATATTACCTCCCAAGCTGAAGGCTTACTCAACCGCAACGGTGGAAATAGGTGCTGCCAAGATCTCTTTAGCAATAATAGATAAAACATGATATATATTTTGATGCCGGTTCCACCATTCAAGGATTTTAAAATTTTTACTACATAAACTTTCATTAGAAAACTTAAAATTTATAGATAAATAATTATCTAATTCAGGATTATTAGTTGTCGTATCCCTAGATTTTTTATTTCGTTGCAATAACCAACGATCCCCTGCGCTAAGTCTTGTTTGAATTACTGGTTCGCTACTACTAGATTGACATAATGTTCCTAAGTTATATCTTACAATATAATCATTAAATAAAATAATTATATCACTTCTTAATTTCGTCATTATGCTCGTAATATCAATGTCATCTAATATTCCTAAATAACCATAGTAAGCTTGTAAACCACCATTCAAACCTTCTAATTTAAATCTAGGATCAAAAATAGCAGCAATAAGATAAAGTAAAGGAATTTCTCTAAAATAATGCAACCATTTTACCTTCATAACAGTAATGGCTTCGAGCAAAATAATATCATTAGGGTCGTCACTGTCAACATGCTCATCGAGAGTGCCAACAATATTCAAACTCTCAAGAAGAAATAAATGTGCTGTAGGATAATAAACACCACTAAAAACTAAAGTAGCATCATTAAATACTCTTAAAATATCTAAAAAAAAATTCACAAATATCCCATTGACTAGGATAAAGTGTGATATTTTGAAATGTTGAGAAAAAAAACTACATAATGCATCTTTGTATTGAAATGCTTGACATAAAAGAAAATAAGTAGAATTCCAACGTGTTGGAACATCTCTAGAAAATTTAATCGGTTTTATACCATTTATTTTACAAAACTTGGTCCATTCTCTCCTAACTTGAGAATATGACCAAATACAGTTAAGTGTCATTTTAATTGGATCAAGGAAAGGAGATAATAATTTTAGACCGTCTTGCACACATAAGTTAGGACATGACATGTACAACGAATATGAAAAAATTGACCCCCTAAATTTGGTTGACATATTTCTTTTAATCATTGATGGATGCAGTATTTGCAGATGCATTATCAAATCCAATTGTTAAAAATTTTTCTCCTAAACCATATTCATCAAAAATTACCTTCATCATTCTATAATATTATGTGCAGTATGTTGGTCATCAAAAACTGTAAATGCAATAAGTCATTTTTGCATGGTAAATGATGCATCAATCTAATGACAAGTCACACCCATGTATGAGTGTGTTTGCCAATGGTCACTCCAATATCAGAACATATAGAAATACGACCTTTCATCTCTTTAAATATTTCATTTAAAATAATTTTACCATCTTTATATAATTTGAAAATATGACGTTTTGTTGTGTTTCGAGTCATTCTACATGCAGCAGGGTTTAAAGCATTATGCACGTAATTAGTAAAATGAAGTTTTTCACCAAAGCTTAAAGAAAGATGTGCCATACAAGTTAATTTCGTAAATTCTTCTCTATTTTTTGCATCAGAATATTTAAATAAATCTACACTACTCGTACCTCTACTAGATGATGCGTACCTGGCCATTTGAGTCTGCGTCGTATCAATGCCAAATTCAACCGGATGATGTTTTTCCATGTGCTTGATCATATTGCCGTATCCACCAGAAATTTTATATAACCCCACAATAGTTGCAAATTGCTCGTTGTGAATCATCTTCTATATATTCTAAAGTAAAATGAATTTTGAAAATATCGGAGGACCGAACCTTAACTTCTCTTCTCCGTGATTGTGCACTGACACTAGGGCCGCTCTCTTGGGTTGGCATATTTGACATTATGTTCTCGGATGAGCTTGCCATTTTTTTTTTTGAGAATTAGGAAGAAAAATAAGAAAATTGAATAATTGCGATGCGAATGATAACAAATTAACAACTAAATAAATTGAGATTGAGAAAATAGAATATAGATTAAAGATTATAAGAGAATTGTATTGAAGTAAGATTGAGAATAAGAGAATTATAGAAAATGAGAGAGTTGAGAATTTGGTGTGATGAAATTATGAAAAATGAATCATATTTATAGAATTTTAGAATTTTTTTGATACCAAAAATGCCCATAAATATAACCGTTTTTTACCGTTATTAGGGGTACATTAGTAATTTTTATTTTATATAATAAAAATATATTTTTTTTATTCTTTTTTTTTTTTGCCAGAGAGCCGTTTGGCAGCAGAAACGGCTCCCTGCTCCCCCAACGGCTAGTAGCCGTTGGGGGAATTAGGGTTCCTGTTGGAACCCTACGGTTCCAACAGGAACCCGACGGTTCCAACCGGAACCGTTCGGTTCCGGTTGGAACCGTCCGAACCGGTGGAACCGTACGGTTCCACCGTTTCGAGTTGGGGTGGAACCCCAACCGAACCGGTCCAATTCCGGTTCGGTTCCGGAACCGGAACCGGTTGGAACTGGAACCTTCCGGTTCCAACCGGTTCGGTTCCGGTTCTGAACCGGAACCGTGGCCGGGTCTAGGCCAAGATCGAGAGTGCATGAAGATTAAGGTCTCCTTGTAAAAAGGCATGCAACGTGCGTATGAATTAAAGAAATAAGAAGACAAAAGATGGTTGCACGTAGAATAAAAGAGCTGCATGGACGTGAAGAATATAAAACAAAAGTGGGCTGGCTGAAGTGAATAACAAACCAAACAAAAGCAAGGTGGGCCTGCGCATAAACGTATGCATGAAAGAGTAATGCGTATTAAGAAAAACAAGAAGGCAGTAAGCGACGTGAGAAAGAGAGATAGGGCATGCGCGTGAATTAGTGGAAGTTGCCACGATATTATAACCCCTAAGAAACAAGAGAGACACGCCGCATATTACAGAAATAATCAACAAAGAGAGATAGGAGTGGTGTGCGCATAACAATAAAAAAAGAGAAGGCAGAAACAAAAGGTGGCTTTGCATTGCAGTGAGCAATAGGGTTTATTTTTAAAAACGAGCATAAGATATTATAAAAGGGGAGCGCATGAATAAAAGCGAGGTGGCTGCGCAAAACAGAAAGAAATGAGGAGAGAGCAGCCGAGAGAAGAAAGAGGAGCAGCGCTGAGAGTTCAGAGAAGAAATCGGAGCACAAGGCCGGGACGCGGAGCCGTGATGATTCAGAACGATAATTCTCTCCAATTCCCAGGCTATTCTTATTTCTTTTATGGGGAACTAATTCCCTAGGCAAAGGTAGGGATGAACTTTTGTATTTGATTTCTAATATTTGTGTTTTTGATTCCTAAAAACCCTTTTTAACGTTTAATAAAATTAATGGTTGCTATTTTCTATTATCTTCGATTATTTAATCCAAAAATTATGTTTTGTCAAATCCCATATAGATCAAGTCATGCTTCTTCTATGTGTGGTTTGCGAATTTAATTGTGACTTGCAAAAGTTGTTTTGCGTGTTGGTCTTCTACTGCAGTATTGCCTGAGGATATATTGTCGACTTTAGATAACTCATAACAATGACTTTTGTGTGCTGTTAACATAGGGAAAATAATCATTAATTACCTTAGAATTTGAATATGTGTAGAATTGAATATATTCCGATTGTTGGTTTGGGATGTGAAACTCTCAACTGAGTAATAATAGGAATTAATAATTAAAAATATGAGTTTAATGCAAGAGGGATTTCCGACGCTTTGCTGCATTTCTCTGCCATTATCTTTCATTATCTTTTTATTATTTTATTTATCTTTACTTTAATTATAATTTCTGTCGTTTTATTTATTTAAGTTATTGCTTACGTTTTTGTTTGAGTGAATTAGTTCCTGTAACCATCTCTCTGAGGAATCGACACCGCAGCTATACTGCGATAACCGCAAGTCATATTTGGGCGTAATCAGGGGGCACGCCTTTGGCAATTGTCTTACACCCTTTGTCATATTCCGATCACTTCCAAAAAAACGGAGTAAGTTTTTCCCATTCAAATAAACTATAAGCGTATGAAAGTGCAAGTAACTTATTTAAAAATGGTAAAACACTCATTGTATTTCATGGATCTACCACTCATCTTATAACTTTTTGAGGGTCATTCTAAGAGAGACTCTATTAAAAATACCTATGCGACATTTATGCATTCTAGGGTTTCTTGAGTCGGGCGTCATCCAGCTACTCTAAGTAATAGACACTAGACCTGTCGACCTTTGCTATCGGCACTATCTCGGCCTAATCGCATTATGATTGACGCATTTGTTAAGGTAGTCATTCCTCACCAGATCCTCAACTTGCTTTTACATATCTCTGCAGCTCTCGATTCTATGTCTTATATTATGGTGATCCGAGCAATAAACTCTAGTATTTCATATATTAACAGCCTATTATCTTATATCTCTCGAGCTATCTGGCCCAAATGCCTATTTACATAAGCAACTCTAATCGGGGGCCTCAGTTCTATATCCGGTTTCCTTAGATTTTTAGGCTTGAACTACTGCCAACTCGGTCCCGGTCTCTCCCATCTGCCAACTCGGTCCCGTCTCTCCCATCTGCCAACTCGATCCCGGTCTCTCCCATCTGCCGACTTCATCATGACGAGTATCCGACCTTGGCTCTTTCCTTTTCTAATCTTCTGACCTCACTTTGCGAGGTTTTATTTTCCCAACCATATCTCCATTTCTATAGCAACCAACCTCTTACCATTGACGATATCTTCCTTCATTCGACTAGGCCCTACATCTGTCTGTTCTCCCGTTATTCTATTTTCAAACTTTTCAATTCTATCCATCATGGCCTCTATGAAGGCTTGAGTTCCTTCATTTTCCATATGCAAATTCTTCTTTATTTTCTCCACCCACCTCGCCACTAAGGCCTACAAAGCTCTACGATTTTCATCTCATGCCATCGTCTTAGTGTGTTTGCTGCTTTTCGTACTGCTTCCTCACAAACGGTGCCAATTGTTGACGGTTATTTTTCATTCTAATATCAATTTGAGAAATCAACCCCTCGAAAAAACCTCCATCAGCAATAAATTTATTTGATTAGTAAGGAACCAAAGAAAACTTAGCAAACAGACAAATAAATCACAGAGACAAGGATTTACGTGGTTCGGCAGAGAGTGACTCCAACCTACGTCCAGGGGAGAAATGAGGTATTATATTACTGCTCGGGGTTAAGACCTACCCGAACTACAAGTGGTGTGATGAGCTTACTAAGAGTGTATAACACCTCGGGTCTTAAACTAGTCCATTACAAATCTCTCAAGTGTTCGAGAACCGACTAGCTTTCACTCTTTATCACTTGTTTTTAGCTCTTAGCTCTTTTTCAAGTTATATGATGTAAAAATTATTCATCCTTGAATTTATGGCTTCAACCCTTTTATATACACTTCCAAATTCAAAATTCCATCGCCCAAACTCCGTACCTCGGGTCATCATAATGGGGTAAATGATACTTGATCAAACTTCCTGACTTCTCAAATCGGGCCGGATTCACAAATAATGACCACATCATGTCAGTTTCTATAAACACTCAAATGCTGTCAAATCTAACACTTCTTCTTTGGGTCAGGTCAATATCTCAATTTTGTTTCATCATCAGTTGGTTTTGCACTCGGAAGAACTCTTCTATACAGTTGGGTCGGGCCCACTATTTGACTTCAGTCTCTCTAAGCCCTTGGACCTTTATCATACTCTTTTGGCTAAATAAAAATCTCTTTTACCTCTCCTCGGTATTTGAACATTTTCGGGAGGAAAAACCACCATCAACAAAATTGTATTACAAATATTATATTTTAAATCATAACATTTGTAACTGATTTAGGGAATATACTCTAACATCACATGCTGCACATTTGCAAAGGCAGCGCCCATTGTGCTGCTGCCTTTGCATCAAAAGCAGTTGCTGTTGTTGAAAATACCGCAGATGCAAATGGCCATGATTCTTTCCTCTTTCATTTGTTTGCTGTGTTTAAAAATTTTCTTTGTTCTTTAGCCCAACCATCATATATATCTCAAGATTGATATTCTTCAAAACGTAGGTTTTCAATACTTCAGGCGGTAAGGGTCTATAAATATGCACGCTCTCTTGTAACTGTTTCCTTCATATTTTCTTACAGAGCGCGCAGTGTTTTTAATTGTGGAGAAGGGTAATTTGGTCCAACTATAGCATATTTGATTAACAAAATAAGAAAATTGAAAGTTGGTTATTTTTGTAATCCAAAAATTTTAATCGGCCAATTCAAATTTGTTAGCTTAAAAGTAATCGCGTCCAAAACACGTGCAGCCATCCCCCAACCTCATCATCCCCGTTGAAGCTGGCGATGACAGATCCACTGCGGCTGAGCCGCCTTCGCAGCACGAGTCAACAATTAAGTCAAACGACAACAACCTTCACGAACAATCTCTTCACATTTCTGTTCCTCTCTCTGATCTTATATTCATTTCGTTCCATCGTCGAGAACGGGTCCCACGTCCTCACTTCCTTCATCGATCGTGACGCCTCTCTGAAGTCCCTCCTCTCTCGCATCGACTTATCATCATCCACCACCACCCGCCGCTACCCTCTCCAGCCCCACTCCCAACGTCGGCGCCAGTTCCTCCATCTGATGCGTGTCGGCACTCTCGCTGAGGACTTTGACCGCTCGCTCTACGAACCTCAATCTAGAAGACCTCTTAATGGCACTCTGGTAATTCTCTCTCATTTGGATCCTAGTGTAGGGTTTTCAAATCAAACCGTCGATAACGGAGTCGAAATTTTAAAAATTGTCCACACAGGTTTTTCTTTTAAAACGACTGCTAGTTTGGATAAGTCTTCTGATAAAGGAGAAATTGATAGTGATTATGATGATGTTGAAAATGAACAAAATAAGGATAAAAAAAAGGGTCAAGAGCTGGAAAGCATTGTTGATTTACAATTGTTTATTAAGGGATTAGAGCTTGGTGGCCGTGATGCGGCAGCATTGTTTTTTCTTGTGAGTTTTTTATCTGCTGCTTATGGTTGGGTAATTCTTGGGTTTACTGCTATTTACTCCTGGGTTTTAGGGATTGTGTTTGTTACTGTTTCTAATGATTTAATTGGGAGGTTTAGTTCTTTAGCCGGTGTCTTGTGGGATGGGTCAAGATTGGGCTTCAAAAGACTTGCTGGGTTTATTCTGATGAGATGGGCAGTTAGAGATGCATTGACTCAACTTCTGGGATTGTGGTTTTTTGGTGAAATTGAGGATCAGTACTCGTTGTTTAAGCTCTTTGTGAGGTTAAAGTTGATGCCATTTTCAATTATGTCGCCATGGATCCGGGGGTTTGAAAAAGAGGTTTCAGGGTTTTTGTTTACATGGGTTTTGTTGGATAACTTGGTGGCATTAATATTTGCTGTTGATGCATGGATTGCAATTGTGGATACAAGAAAGACGGGGAGGGAAATAGTTAAAGAAGGTTGTTATTTGATATCGATGATGATGAATCAAGCGATACAAATTAAATGTTTGGAGGCTATACTTTGTGGGTCATTTACAAGATGGGCTTTGACTTACATTGTTGGGAAATCTTGTGCTGCAATCTTACAGTCAGTTGCGGAGGTTTACTTCATGGTAGCATGGCTGATATTTTTCTTTGTTACAAGGTGTAGGGACGCTAGTTTGGAGGGGAGGAGGTTTGAACGGAGAGATATGGAGGGTTTGGTTGAGAGAAACAGATGATATGCTTTGTTAATGGTGAGACAGTTTCACTTGCACTGGTGGGCTTCTATTTTATCGCTAAAAGTAGCGAATATCTATCCAGTCCTTTTGTATTGCTGTTTTGCAGTTCCTTTGATTCGGCACTGCCACTTTTGGTTTAGTCTCCAGCAATGCATTGTGTGTACCCAATGACGAGACAATTTAGTACTTGTGTATATGTTCCATCAGAAAGCTTCATGTGTATATTTTGTTGCAATTATTGCTTTGGATGTATTGCAATATTTTTTCATGGAAAGTGATATAATTGAGAATGTTATTGATATACCTTGCTTCAAGTAGTAGTTGTTCTGTTATGCTTCTGGTATTTTTATCCTTTTAATTTTTTTTTTATCATTAATTTATTGATGTGTTAGGAAACATTAAATTTGATAGAATTGTCAGGAAAATGGTCTAGGGATATGACATTGCAGAATATTATGCATAATTTTTTTTTTTTTTTATTCATCAAAAATAATTTTTTTTCTCGATTGCATAATTTCTTATATGCTTTTGAGGTATATGCAATTTTTCACTAGCTTTTTTGTTGCACCTTATTTATGAGACAATGCATTATGTTGGATTTGTTACTCAGGAATAGGAAGTAAATTAAATAGGTTAAGAATAGGCAAGCTTAGGAAGCTAAGTAATGTACCATGAAAATTTAGTGAATTTTGGGAAGATGTACTTAGGAAATCGTTACTAAGGACATTTATGAGATTGCTGTTACAAAGGGAGCTTGGATGGTTGTGTTTTGAACTTGTCTAGGAGTTCTATCCATGTTTGTAGGGAGAAAAGAAACTAGAGAGTGTGAGATGAGATGAAATCACAGAGGAAGTTGAAAAAAACATTTTTAAGTTTTATCATCTAGATCCCAGAGTTTTATGTGATTATCATAGTTGAAATTTATACTTTCTTTGACAAAGTTTATAGGCCTGAACTTCTGTCAGTCTTGCATGGGTTATCTTTCACAGTTCTCCAAGTAAGTATTATTTTCTGCTGTGATATGGTGGTTTCATGTTGCACAAACACAATGTTTCTAACGTCTACAATCTATTCTTGTATACCTGATTTGCCCACCAAGTTTGTGGTAATGCCTCTTAATTTTTTTTTTAAAATTAATTCTCTCAATTTATATTGACTATAATTAAAGATGGAGATTGATTATATTTGGGTATATTTCGTCAAGCAATAGGTTCAATGGATGTATTTCCTGTTAACTTCACATTAATCTTTAGAATTCAAATCATTGCTCTCTTGGAATGCAAAATAATTTTGCCTTTTGTTCTGCTGTAGGTATGAAGACAAATAAGTGGAATTCAAAACAACAGGGTAACCAAACAACGGCCCAATTGAATGAAGGGTATTTTCTTATGTTTTAATTTTATTATGTTTGATTCGGAGACAAATTATGCTTTGTGTTAAGAGGTGAATGGTGATATATATATATACTAGTTTTTGGCCGTGCCTACGGCACGGTATTACAGTATTTAGCCGTGCCTACGGCACGGTATTACAGTATTTGGCCCGTGCCTACGGCACGGTGTTACAGTATTTGCCCGTACCTACGGCACGGTGTTACATAATTAAATGATTTTATTTTAACTTTCTATTTTTTAATTTGAAATTTTTTGACCATTTCCATTAATCAATTCACTCTATTTCCTCCAATTACCAATGAAATGATCTGAGCCATCAATTAAGCCACATAAAGAGAGCCGTTGGATACATTCTCTTTCCTCCAACACCATTCTCCTTTATTATATAGATTGTTTTCTTATTAGAACGTGACATTAGAAATTAGCGAGCACATTAGGATCAAACCCAATCCATTGTGGAGAAGAGTTTTGGAACCAAGCGTCTAATGGACTTTTCATGCATGTGGCTTTCTCAAGGTAATTGTCATTCCATGGCTTCTTTCGATTGTTCATTATTTTTTACCATGCACTTGCAACATATTCTTCCTGTTACAATCATTGCCTTTTATAATTTCAATGACACGGACATGCAATACAATTACTGAAACTTTTATTTGCATAACAGTAATGGTTTTTACTCATATGAACCTCTACTAAACTTTTGGCTCACGAACAGTGATTATGAGTTCAAGTTTAAAAGCCTTTTGGTATGTGTTTTTGGTTTACATTGTTATTAAATTCTGTGTAAGCTATCTTTCGTACTTTTATGTCTTTTCATAATGATTTCATTCCGAGTTCCGAATATGTATTTGTTTTTTTACCAAAGAATAATGTGATAATCTAACAAGTATTATTAAATAAATAGTTGACAATGGCCCATCACTTGTGATACAGAAGATAAGAGATTAACTGAACTATGTAACAGAACAATTTTGATTGCATTGTGTAGTTATGCAAACACAAGAAAAGAATTTAAAGTTGATATATTATATTTGGATAATAGCTGTTGTTATATTTGTATTTCAGATGTCGACATGCCTGATCATTGCAGTACAACTGTTTTGGAGGCTTGTAGATGTTGGTTTCCGCCCGAGGTCCACAATCGAGAATTTGTTGGTTGGGGGTACTAGCGATCCTGCAAAACAAGAGGTAGAGTGAGCGTGTAGAATCTACCCACCGGTGTGGTGGATGCCGTAGGCACTCCGACGCCCAAGTCAGTAGTGGAGATGAGCTATAAATGCCGTAGGAGGAGCAAGGTCAGAGATTACCTTGATCCCCGTGAGCTGTCGTGAGGGCGGTAGGTAGGGGATTCAGAGAGATCTGGAGAGAATATTATTAAGCTGTGAGTTGTAGTGCTTTTTCTTCCCTTGCAGATTTCTTCTCGTGGGCTGACATTTGATGACTCTAGGACACGGTTCAGGTATGATATTTTATTGGGTATGGGCTTGTGAAACAACTTTGGGCTTCCTTTGAGAGTCTTGGGTCCTTTAGATTGAAGAATATTTGGCCTTTCCTTTGTGTGTAGGCTTGAGATGATAACTAGGGCCTGAGTCTTATTCTGGGTACTGTTAGGGGAATTTTGGGTGTATTTAGTATTGGGCCCGAAACGAAAAGTCAAAAATGCCCTTGGCCCAAATTTGGCACGTAAAGTTTGTCCCATACTCTTTAAGTCAATGAGTCATTGACTTGGATAGTACTCGTTGGTCGTCTCGTCTGAACCAAAACGAGAAAGTCTTTGTTGTTTGGTCCAGGACGTGATTGAGTGTCTTCAATGTCGCTTGGACAGTGTGGCTAAAGTCTTGAATCTGACTCGACATGAGTTAAGGGAGATGTTCACAGTCAATTGAATTGGACGTTGTTCTCGGTCATACTCCATACGACTGGTCTGAGGACCAATGAAGTCTTCATATCTGAACTGAATGTAGTCCACGTCTTCTACTTGCCTAGTTATGTCTCAGTCGACAGAATCGAGTGGTGTTCTTTGAAGAACTCCATTGATTGGTAAGAGGACCAATGGAGCCTTCAGGTCGCCTGGACCTTGTTGGTTTAGGTCTTCAACTTGCTTGATGATGGCGAGTGATCATTCTATTGGCTGGTGCGGTATAGGAACCTAGTTACGTTGCGTGTCTTCTGGTACCAGATGAAGGTCCGGATCGGTACTTGACTTAATGATACGAAACCTTATACGAAAAACAAAACCCGATCCAAGATCCCGTAGACCCCCAAAGAACCTGTCCTTGAAAACCCTTGGAGATAGCCTCAGATGAGTTTTGCCAGCAAATTGGACGCCACAAGGATGCTAACCCTTTGATAAGTCTTTGTTCAATACTGAACGTTGATAAAAATTCTCTTGATTCTCAAGAAAATTACTATTCACACACTAAAAATGGATGTTTCATTAAGAGTTGTTTTTGAGTTTAAATAATGACATGCTCAAACCCTAAGAGAGCCAAAAAGTCTAAAATAGCCCTAAACTATCCATTACCAACTAAAAGCCCACAACTCATAATTTCCAGCCCATTTTGAACCCATAAATAATTAAAATAAACTAACCTAAATAATAAATACAAACTGTCATCCACGTTGGTTCCATACGTGCAAATGAATAATAAATAAGGCTAAATAAATGAAATCGTTCGATACTGCTCCTCGAGAACTTGGGTCAAGTGTATAACTCTTGAACCCTCTTCTTTGAAGTCCCATTGGTCTCGCACGTGCTTGTTCAATTCAGCTACATGACGTTGGGTCAGGCCTGCCATAGCGTCCTTGATCTTATGAGCTTTATTTCTTGTAATCGATCCATCTGGTATATGAATTGGATCGATTGTGGTCTGGACCGAACCAGGTGCGGCTATGATCACATCATCCCCTCCCTCTTGAAAATGATCCGACCTCGAATCGACACCTGCATCAAAAGGGGACAAATCAGAAACATTAAATGAAGCAGAAACATTATACTCACCAGACAGATCAAGCTTATATGCATTATCATTGATCTTTTCGATGACTTGAAAATGACCATCTCCCCGAGGTTGAAGCTTGGATCTTCGTTGAGCCGGAAACCTTTCCTTACACATGTGTAACCAAACCCAATCACCAGGCTCAAACACCACGCGTTTACAGCCTTTATTCGCATGAGAAGCGTACTGCTCATTTTTCCGTAATATGTGTTCACGTGCTTTCTCATGTATTTGTTTCACCAATTCTGCTTTCTTTTTCCCATCTAAAGGCAATAAATCCAATGACGTTAGTGGGTTAAAGCCATATACAATTTCAAAAGGTGAATATGAAGTTAGTAGAATGAATGCACCTATTATATGCAAACTCTATAAATGGCAAACATTCTTCCCATGATTTTAAATTCTTAGTGACTATGGTACGGAGCAACTGAGTCAAGGTCCTATTGACCACTTCTGTCTGTCCATCTGTTTGAGGGTGACACGTAGTAGAATAAAGTAATTTAGTCCCAAGTTTACCCCATAAAACCTCCGAAAAATGACTCAAGAACTTGACATCTCTATCAGAAACTATACTCATAGGAATCCCATGTAGTCGTACTACCTCTCTAAAGAATAAGTTTGAGATGTTAGTGGTATCATCGGTTTTATGGCATGCAATGAAATGTGCCATCTTGTTAAATCTATCAACCACTACAAAAATGAAATCCTTATCTCGTTTAGTCCTAGGTAAACCCAATACAAAATCCATCGAAATATCTACCCATGGTTCACTAGGTACAGGTAATGGAGTATATAATCCATGAGGCTTCACCCTAGATTTGGCCTTTCTACAAGTGAGACACCGATCACAAATTCGCTCTACATCGCGCTTCATCCTAGGCCAATAAAAATGCTCCTTTAAGGCTTATAGGGTCTTACTAATCCCAAAATGTCCCATTAGTCGGCCTCCATGAGCCTCTCTCACTAATAGCTCACACATACTACAAGAAAGAATGCATAACTTATTTTCTCTAAACAGAAATCCCTCATGCTGGTAGAATTTACTAAATGCAGATTTAGTACATGCAACATATATATCACAAAAGAACACATCACATGTTTAGCACCTAAAGAAGTAAGCAAAACATATCTGCGTGATAAAACATCTGCAACTACATTTTCCTTACCTTGTTTGTAGCGAATGACGTACGGGAATATCTCTACAAACTCCATCCATTTAGCAGGCCTCTTGTTCAGTTTTCCTTGCCCTTTAAGGTGTTTCAAACTCTCATGATCTGTGTGTATCACGAACTCTTTAGGCCATAGGTAATGTTGCCAATTCTCCAGTGCTCGAACAAGTGCATACAACTCATTATCGTACGTGTGATATCTCTGAGCTGCTCCATTCAACTTCTCACTAAAGTACGCAATATGTATTTTCTCTTGCATCAATACCGCCCCAATACCTATGCCATTTGCGTCACACTCTATCTCAAATTTGTTCTCAAAATTAGGTAGTGCGAGAACTGATGCACTGCATAAACTTTCATTGAGAGTCTGAAAAACATTCTCTTGAGCTTCACCCTACTGAAATCCAACAGTTTTCTTGACTACCTCAGTCAATGGTGCTGCTATGCTACTGAAGTCCTTCACAAAACGTCTGTAGATACTTGGCAATCCATGAAAACTCCGTACTTCAGACACTATAGTAAGTGGTGGCCAGTCATTAATCGCTTTAACTTTCTCCTTGTCCATCTCTATGCCATCTGCAGTCACTACAAAACCAAGCAAAACGACTCTATCCATGCAGAATGTGCATTTCTTATACTTAGCAAATAATTTTTCTTTTCTTAAAATATCAAGCACACTTTTCAAATAACCTACATGGTCCTCTAAAGATTTACTGTATACTAATATATCATCAAAATAGACCACTACAAACTTCCTTATACATGCACGCAATACATGGTTCATAAGTCTCATAAAAGTACTAGGGGCGTTTGTTAAACCAAAAGGTATTACTAACCACTCATATAGTCCATACTTAGTTTTAAAAGCAGTCTTCCACTCGTCACCCTCTCTCATACGAATCTAGTGATATCCACTTTTAAAGTCAATTTTACTGAAAATCTTAGATCCATATAGTTCATCTAACATATCATCTAGTCTAGAAATGAGATGTCGATACTTTACCGTGATATTATTGATGGCACGATAATCCACGCACATACGCCATGTCCCATCCTTCTTAGGCACTAATAATACCGGTACTGCACACGGGCTCATACTTTCTCGTACGTAACCCTTCTTCATCAGCTCCTCAACTTGCCTCTGAAGTTCCCTGGTCTCATCAGGATTACTCTTATATGTGGGTCTATTAGGAATGACAGCTCCACAGATGAAATCAATATGATGTTCTATCCCTCAAATGGGTGGGAGCCCATTAGAGATGTCTTCTGTGAGCACGTCTTCAAATTCCTGCAAAAGAGAAGAAATGGAAACAGGAAGTGAACTGTTAGTGTTAGTAAGTATAGAAAAACATGGTGTGTCTTTATATACTAGCAGCAACATGAGGTTGCTAACTTTGTAGGCTCTCCTCACTTCTCCCTCACCTAAATAAAAACTCTTTTTTCATTCTCATTTTCTTCTCACTCTCTCTCTCAGCCCCCTTTCCCTTGGGTTTACTCTCGGTTCTAATCCCAATATTTCCCCCACTCTCGGGTTTAGATCCCATTTTCTCACTATTATCACTCTTACCCCCAAGGATGTGGTTTCTCTCTCTCTATTTTTCTCTTTCCAATTGTAATTTGACTTGATCATCATGGACCTGTCTTGGTGTCAAAGGGTATAATGTAATGGGCTTGCCTTTATGTTGGAATGAATATTTATTTCGAAACCCATCATGTATCACCTTCCTATCGAACTGCCACGACCTTCCAAAAAATATGTGGCCTGCTTGCATAGGTACCACATCACACAACACCTCATCCGTATAAGGTCTAATGGTAAAAGTTAATAATACCTGCTTGGTCACCCTGATCTCACCACACTCATTTAGCCACTATAGCCTATATAGCTTATGATGTGCTAAACATGACAATCCATTCTTGCCACCAATACTGTGCTAGTCACGTTGGTACAACTACCCCAATCTATGATCATACTGCATGACTTCCCATTCACACTACACCTAGTATGAAAAATATTCTCTCTCTGCTACTCGGTCTCCTCATCGACTATATGTGCTGTCAATGCTCTCCTAGACACAAGCGACAAGTTATCTAGTGGGTATGCTGCTCCCTCATCATCATTAGCATCCTCTAACGCAGGCATCTCATCTTCCACCTCCTCATCTGTGGAATCGATATTACCATCATCCTTCATTATTAGTGTTCGCTTGTTGGGGCACTGTGATGCATAATGTCCCATACCCAAACACTTAAAACACTTTACCTCCTTGGATTTTGGAATTACCACTTCAGACTTAACCTTAAACCTACATGTCTCCACTTCTTTTCCCTTACCACCATCAGCCTTGGGCTTATTGAAACCCTCATCTCTCCGCTCATTACTAGGCCACCTCTCCCTCCAAGAAGAAGTTCTCTGTGCAGTGTATCTAGATGCAGATTTCTTCCTCAACTGTCTTTCTACCTTGATCGTCATATGTAGCATATCCTCCAACTCCATATAATGATGCAACTCAACTACACTTGCAATCTCCTTATTTAACCCTCCTAAAAATCAAGCCATCGTGGCTTCTCTATCCTCCACCACATTCGTCCTAATCATTGCTACCTTCATATCTGTATGATAGTCCTCAACACTCTTCGACCCTGATATAAATGTTGTAGCTTCTGATATAACTCTCTGTAATAGTGGTTTGGAATGAACCTCTTACGCATGAGAGCTTTTAACTCCTCCCAAGTCTCAACTGGCCTCTCATGGTTCCTCCTAATATTAGTTATTAACTCTCACCAAATCACCGCATAGTCTGTAAACTCAATGGCAGCTAACTTCACTTTCTTCTCATTAAAATACCTATGACAGTTAAAGATCAGTTCAATTTTTCTCTCCCAGTCCAAGTACGCCTCTGGATCATTTTTGCTGTGGAAAAAGGGATTTTTCATCTTCATACTGCCCAAGTCACCATCAATATCATCTCTCATACCATGATCTCTTCTGCCAGGCTCCCTCCGATAGTCATAATTATGCTCATCATATGCATCTCTCCCATATCTATTTCCAAATCTGTCACCAAATCTATCATCAAATCTTCTATTTTCTCCCTCATAGGCCCTTCTATCTCCTATCTGAAAACCTATTCGCTCATCAAACCTCATATCCTGTCGATCATATCTCCTCTCATAGCGCCTATCCCGCGGTTTATACCTTTTCGAACTCATCCAACTCCTCCATATCATCCAGATTATTCTCGGCCTCAACCTCATGTATAGGTACCCTATGTGGTTGTTGCTCTTCCTATTTCGGCCTAGATTGTTATGGTCTCTCAACCTCATTCTGAACACTAGAGACTTGCAGACTAGTAACCTCCCTCGATAACTTCTCTATCGCCGCGTTCATAGTTCTAAACATCTCCCGAAACTCAGCCATATTCTTCTTCATGATATTAAACCTCCCATCCATGTCCATATCTTTCTCTGCCATCTTACTTAAACAAAAAATTAGTAATAACAAAACAAATTAAATAAATGAAACCTCACAAGCTCTCGTGTTTCGCTCTCTCTCAAATACTCCATTCGAGTGGTTACCTCCGTTCAATGTCGAACGCTAACCAACAATGGATTTCACAACCGTGTGTAGTCCAAAAGTCAGTAAAATCCACAAGGAATTAAAGGAATAAGATATCAAGAAAATAAGACGTGACTCAAGAAACAACAATACTCGATCAAGAAAACCTAAAAACTAGAGTGCAACAGGAAATAAGAAAATAATTCTGATCAATTTGGTAATAGCCAATATGCACGCTGAAATATAATTAAAGCATGCCAAAATTACTGCCAGGCCTCAACAACAGTTTTTTTTTTGGCTGTTGCTGACACACGCAAATTCGGAATTGATATCAATTTAAAAACGTAGACCACAGACACGCTTGTGACAAAAACACACGAAACACAGTCTGAAACAATCAAGAAGTCACAGACGGAAGAAAAGAAATAAATTGAAAGCAACTAGAATGAAAGAACTAATGATGAAAACGAGGTCAGAATTGGAGGAAATATGCAAATGACTCACATTGAACTTGATACCATGACTGCTGCTGAAAGAAATCCAATGCTTTGATTTTTCCAGCATTAAATTTCAGATTATCAAAGTTAAAGATAAAATACTAAGCCGGAAATATATTATGGATACACTAGACCGATGGATAAAAATTTTAAAAAAAGAATTAGGGAAAGTAGAAAAAAAAAAGAAATAACTTACGAAGTTGATAGTAAGAATAAAAGTCAGACCTTGAAATCTGGCTCCGATAACCAATTGATACGAAACCTGATACGAAAAGACGAAACCCGATCCAAGATCCCGTAGATCCCCAAAGAACCTGTCATTGAAAACCCTTGGAGATAGCTTCAGATGAATTTTGCCAGCAAATTGGACGCCACAAAGGATGCCAACCCTTTGATAAGTCTTTGTTCAATCACTGAACATTGATAAAAATTCTCTTGATTCTCAAGAAAGTTACTATTCACACACTAAAAATTGGGTGCTTCATTAAGAGTTATTTTTGAGTTTAAATAATGACGTGCTCAAACCCTAAGAGAGCCAAAAAGTCTAAAATAGCCTTAAACTACCCATTACCAACCAAAAGCCCACAACTCCTAATTTCTAGCCCATTTTGAACCCATAAATAATTAAAATAAATTAACCCAAATAATAAATACAAACGGTCATCCACGTTGGTTCCATACATGTAAATAAATAATAAATAAGCCTAAACAAATGAAATCGTTCCATGCTGCTCCTCGAGGACTTGGATCAAGTGTATAAATCTTGAACCCTCTTCCTTGAAGTCCAATTGGTCTCGCACGTGCTTGTTCAGTTCGGCTACATGATGTTGGGCCAGGCCTGCCATAACGTCCTTTGATCTTCTGAGCTATGATTCCTGTAATCGGTCCAACTGGTACATGGATTGGATCGATTGTGGTCTGGACCAAACCAAGTGCAGCTAGTATCACATCACTTAATTAATGAGCCTGTTGAGGAAGGAGTTTGTCGACTTACTCGATTGGTACCGAATATGGACCAAATCGAGTCTACATGTCATTTGGACCAGAAAAATATCTTTGTATTGTACTCGACTCAACCACGAGCCAATTGGGGAAGGTTCCTGTCGACTGGACCCGATGAAGACCAGGAAATCATTCACTCATTTGGTACCGAATAGGGACCAAAATAAGTCTACATGTCGTCTGGACCGGAAGAAGGTCCATTTACTGAACTTGACTCAGTTATGAGCCAATTGGGGAATGTTCCCGTTGATTGGATCTGATGAAGGCCAGGAAATCATTCACTCGTTTGGTACTGAATAAGGATCAAATCGAGTCTACATGTCGTCTGGACCAGTTAAGATTCATTTACTGAACTTGACTCAATCATGAGCCAATTGGGGAATGTTCTCTTCGACTGGACCTGATGAAGGCAAGGAAATCATTCACTCGTTTGGTATCGAATAGGGACCAAAACGAGTCTACATGTCTACTGGGCCAAGTGTTGCTCGGCCTGTAGCGATTTCACCAACATGTCATCAATGTAGACTTCCATGATTTTCCCAATTTGATGGGAAAACATCTTGTTGACGAGGCATTGGTAGGTAGACCCAACATTCTTACGTCAGAATGACATCACTTTACAACAGTAGATTCCTATATTCGTGACGAAGGCTGTTTTTTCTTGATCGTCGGGGTGCATGAGGATTTGGTTGTAGCCTGAATATGCGTCCATGAAACTCAACAGTTCATGTCCAGCTGTAGCATCGACCTTTGAGTCGATATGGGGGAGTGGGAAAGAATCCTTTGGACATGCTTTGTACAAGTCCGTGAAATCGATGCAGACTCGCCATTTCCCATTCTTCCGTACTACCACGATGTTAGCGAGCCATTCCGGGTATGGGACCTCTCTATGGCCCCATTCTCCAACAATTTTTGGACTTCCTCGTAGATGACTCGGTTCCTCTTTGGGGTGACCTTCCTCATCTTCTGCTTGACAGGCTGCTAGTCTAGATCCACATGTAGCTCACGGGCATCATCTCTGGGTCTATTCCCGTCATATCTTCATGCGACCAAGCAAAACAGTCGTGTCGCTCCTTGAGGAAATCAACCAATTCAGCACGTAGCGCGGGATCGAGGTTAGCTCCAACTTGGGCTTTATGGTCTGGGTAGAGTGCATGAATTTGGACCTCATCGAGCTCCTTCACTTTGGGAGTGTCAGTGTAGACTCGACAAGATCCCTCCTGTAATTGCTATGCTGAGTGAGTTTTGCCTTCACTGTCGTTTGATAGCAACTTCTGGAAGCAAGTTGGTCTCCTTTGATCTCTTGGACACCCTATTTGGTAGGAACCTTCAGCACCTGGTGATAAGTAGAAAAGATTGCCTCATGTCGTGAATCCACGACCGCCACATTATCAGATTGTAGGCTGAAGGGCAATCCAGGACCAGAAATGTTGTTATTCTGTTGACCCCGCCAGTGTATATTGTAAGAGAGATTTCCCCCATAGTGAATTTTTATTCCCCGCGGAAGCCTATCAAAGTTATAGACCGACGGTTTATTTTCTCCAATCCTCCTCTCATGTCATTAAGTGTCGTTAGGAAGATGATGTTAGCTGATGACCCCGTGTCGACTAGCACTCTCTTGATCATTAAGTTGGCCACTTGCAAGGATATCCCCAATGCGTCATGATGAGGATTCTTATGATTGGATACTTTGTTGTCCTTGAACTCAATTGCCAAATCGGTGTAGTCTCCCGCCACCATCACCAAGGGATATGAAGCGACAGTCGTTATCGTCATGGTATGTCGCTCACCGCGGAATAGGAGATCCCACTGACCTCTAATCCTCCCGAGATGAAATTGACAGTGTTATTTATCGGTGGAGGTGATAATAGTCCATCTTTTTGCTTCTCTCTGTCGTCTCTCCTTGCTATCACCACTTTCCCTTTCTCCGTGAGCAAGTCTCTCAAATGCCCATTGTTTAGTAGCTCCAGAACTTCTAGTCTCAGTGCTATACAATCGATTGTCGTGTGGCCGTAGTCTCGATGAAATTCGCACCACTTATTAGTGTCTTTCCTCCCAGAGCCTCCTTGGAGCGTGAAGGCCACTTTACTTCACTTCCCATTTTCCTGAGGACTGAAACAAGTTTGCCCGGTGATATGGTGAAATTATAGTCTGGGAGTTTGGGGGCGCTATAAAGAGTTTTCTCCCTATTGTCAAATGAAGATGGTTTGCGGTTGAGACCACTGTCGAAGGGGCGGATATCCCTTCCTCGATAAGTTCTTTGGTTGGTTGATTGTTGGCCTCTCTTGCCGAATTCTTTCGGTCGTCTGGATGGATATATCTTCTTCTCTTGTAGACTTGATGAATTCTCCCTCTTTTTGTTCCTTTTATCTTCTTCCCATCTAATTTCCGTTCGAGCCCTGACCATTGCCTGATCCATTATGTAACATCGGTTCTTGGTTAGCTTTTTGTAAGGCCCGCAGTGATATTTTATATAGCATTTGATATCAGCCATAAGTGATATTTTATTGATAGCGAGACAACTTAATATCTTGGTATCCATTTTTCAACGGTCTCATCTCTCTTACAGTTCAAGCTATTCCAAGTACAGGCCGTTTGAACACAATAAAATGCTATACAGGCAGAGCTTATTAATTCACCAAAAACATTAAATCAAGAGTTAAACGAGATATGGCAATAATGTCTATATATATATATATATATATTAGTTTTTGCCCGTGCCTACGCCACGGAGTTACAGTATTTGCCCGTGCCTACGGCACGGTGTTCAGTATTTGGCTCGTGCCTACGGCACGGTGTTACAAAATTAAATGATTTTATTTTTTTGCCCGTGCCTACGGCACGGTGTTACAAAATTAAATGATTTTATTTTTTAATTAAATAATTTTATTTTAACTTTCTATTTTTTAATTTGAACATTTTTGACTTTCTATTTTTTAATTTGAAAATTTGAAAATTTTTGACCATTTCCATCAATCAATTCACTCTCTTCCTCCAATTACCAATGAAATGATCTGGGCCATCAATTAAGCCACATAAAGAGAGCTGTTGGATACACTCTCTTTCCTCCAACACCATTCTCCTTTATTATATAGATATATATATCATCATTTTGCCATATCCCCTCCCCTGACAATGGAAACTTTAGACCCACCTTGTGCAACATTTACTAGATTCTGTAACAATATGATTCTAAGGAGAGACCTGCGAACATTTGTATTTGCAGATTACAAAAAAAAGAGACTGTAAACAAGACAACAGTTTCTTTACAACTCAACTTTGTAAGATTACTAATTGGTTTGCTGCAATTGACGTGCACAGCTTCTTTAATTGTGCTTCTTCCTACGTAAATTTCTCCCATGGGAGCTAAATGTAGCACTTTTACCTTTGGTAGGATGTCCAGATGAGTCGGTATCGGCATTGCATTTCTTTACGTAAGGCAATCTTGGATACGGATGCATGGCGGCCAGTTCATGAACTCGGTATAACACAGACTTTGGTAAGGCAAGCTTTGGGTCAGCCTGTTTTGGCCATTTTCACTCATAATTATTAACCAATCTCGGATGTAGCTCATAATTAGAAACTAACTTAACATCTCTGTACACATATACACCTATTCAACAATAAACAAGACCAGACACTACAGATAACTGTGTCACGTCATTCAGTGGATTGAAAAGTCCTACTGATTTGCTAGAACATGCAGAATATTCATTGTTAGGCAAGCGCACATGATCATACACATACATGTAACAAACAAATTATTGATATTATAGCATCTAAATTTGTTGATATCCTCGCATCTTAAACTATGATATGTAAAAGCCAATCCTACTCATTACATGCAAATGAGCCATATGGCTGAAAACCCTTCATCTTTAGGATCGCAGGAGAGCAGAACTGTTCAGTCAACTAGGTTTTTCTACTTTATTCTACTGCATAGGATGTTGTTTGCATGCTAGTAACATTTTGTCATTTATACTCATTTTAGGAAATCCAAGCACCAATCAAATGGACAGAAAATTGTATACTAGAGACTTCTAGTAAACCACAAAACATGCTTGCCTGGTGTCTCAGGTACCATTTACACAAAAGTCAAAGGACCAAAAGTAACTGAGACATCTCACCTCTCCCTTGTTTTTCTGATGTACATAGCTAGCTCTTAGAAGATTACGCCTTTTGTCCAGCAGTGTTCATCAGTAGTAAAGAACATTTAACCTGGAAAACAAGAGGACCTGTGTTTTGGATAAAGCAAAATATAATTTACCCTCAGATCTATGGGCGTGCGGTGACGAGAAGATGAAAACAGAAACCTTTTTATGTCGGTCCATTTCCAACCCCAAATTGAGATATACCATCAATAAGCTTCATCACCTCAGAAAGAGTCCACATCTTTTGATTCTTCCTCCGATCAACATCCATTTTAGACCTCTTTTTCAAAAGTTCATTGTCGGAATCAGAAGAAAAAATGTCATCAGTAGATTCAAAACCTTGCACAGGAAAAGAAAAAACCGATAAGTCAAGTATTGGAAGGTATCATGCATAAAAATGAAATGTCAATTAAGAATGAAGGAATAGTATCCACTCTGGGCAACTAAGAATGAAGGAATAATATCCTTGTTTGATGGTCACATGTCATTTACTTCCTAATTCTTTATCATCTATTTCTTATCATATATTTCACACCCTCAATATTTCAAAAAAAAAATAGATAGATTCACCAACCAAGGCACAAACACAACTCAGCTTAGGAAACAACATGGAGGCTAGGACGTCAGTAAAGGACACACAGAATAGAATTAAAGGAGAGCACAAAGAAACCTGCCAACATGCAGGAAAAAGCAGAAGACTCGTCTGGAAGGCTGAATAATTTTAGGGTTGACATGCATAGCATTGGTATTTCTCCTCCATTTCTTAATAACATAAATACTACTCCAAAATTAGTAGTAGTCAAATCTTACTCTTTCTTTTCAATTCTCCCCTTTGGGGATCATTGACAATCCAGCTCAGACCATATTCATGCCAACATAACAGATTAATATAGACATCAACTAAATAAAGCTATAAAACATGATGCACCAGCACCAGCACCACCAGAACACACAACATAGGAGTGGAGAATGAACTATTTAACAAATCCTCAATTTCACAGCGATAATATCAAGAGGAGGAAAATTTTGCATACCAATATATGTGAATGTTTCTTCAGACGTCCTCCACGTAACCATGATTCTGATGGCACTTGACTACCTTCATCAGAAGACCCATTACATGATGTTACCTTCGGATGTTTATGCTTCAATGTGGCAGGCAAGGGGACAAAATGAAGGGAAAGACAAACTGGACAGCTCCAGTTCGCAATTGGGCCGAACCCAATGCTGCCTTGCCATCAGTGTAGCCAAACCGCATTAACCAGGAGACTGCATCTAACTCTGGTTCGGGTCAGGTACACCTGATTCGGGCAGAAAATTCAGGTACTACAGGATTTGTTTCGCCAGCTGAAACAACAGGTAAACAAGTGGGTCAAGGTACGTACTCATCCGTTTGTAATAATCTAAATAATTGGGTTATTGATTCTGGAGCAACTAATCACATGACATTTTCAAAAATTGATCTGAAAAATTTGAGAAAACCTATACGAGATGGGATACTAAATGCAAATGGAATGGAATACCCAGTAGAAAACACAGGAGATGTGTGTCTGTCAAAAGCTCTTAGTCTTAAAAATGCACTATTGGTTCCTTCTTTATCTACTAAGCTTCTTTCTGTTAGACAGTTAACTGAGGAATTGAATTGTGTGGTTCTCATGTTTCCTAATTATTGTATATTCCAGGATATCCTCACGAATGAGACCATTGGTCGTGGTATTAAGAAAGGTCGTTTGTATCATTTAAAAGAATTGAAAATTGGAAAGGCAAATGTAGCAACCGGGGGCTCAAGTTCAGAAGCATAAATTTAGACCGGACATCGCCGGTTAGGGCACCCTTCCTTTAGCTATATGAAAAAATTGTTACCCTCTCTTTTTTCTGACTTTGATAGTTCTATGTTTTCTTGTGAAACTTGCATAAAAGCAAAGAGTCACCGTGTTTCGTATCCAACTAGTATTACTAAAAGTACTACTCCCTTTGATTTAATTCACTCTGATATTTGGGGACCATCCCCTGTAACCTTAATTTGTGGGTATAGATGGTTTGTCTTGTTTATCGATGATTGTACTCGAATGACTTAGGTATATTTAATAAAGGAGAAAAGTGAAGTATCCAGGGTCAAGTTTTTATAATATGATATAGAACTAATTTGACAAAAGAATTAAATTTTTTAGATGTGATAATGAGGGTGAGTTTTTGAATGGTGTTCTTAAAGATTTTTTTTTTTGTTGAAAATGAATAACTCATGAAACAACCTGTGCTGGAATACTATAGCAGAATGGAGTAGCTGAGCGAAAAAATAGACATATTCTTGAAACAGCGAGGGCTTTGTTGTTTGAATATAACGTACCACAAGTTTTTTAGGATAGTGCTATTAGTATTGCTGTTTATGTCATTAATCGGTTACCCACAAGAGTGAATAACTTTCAAACCCCCCCCCCCCCCCCAAAACTCTTGAAACATTTGTCTTAATACCTTCTGTTCAACTCTTACCTCCAAAGATGTTTGGATGTGTTTCTTTTGTCCATATTCCAAAAACACCAACGATTTTAAAATAGAGCCCCATTCAACCAAGTGTGTGTCACTAGGGATTGGACTACATAAAAATGGGTACAAATGCTATAACCCAATATAAAAAATGGTATGTTACCATAGACATGACTTATTGAAACCGAACCTTTTTTTCCTCTATAATTCCCCTCAAGGGGAGAGTGTAAATGAGAGCAAATATTCTGAGAAGGTTGTACAAATTTTACACTATCCTTATCTAAACTCTGGGCCAGAACTAGTCGGTTCAGAACCACTCGGATCAGAGCCACTCATGTTAGAGCCACTCGGGTCACTGCCACTTGGGTCAGAGATCTGTGGGTCTAAAGAACAACACCCAAAACTACTCGGGTATAATCCGCGTATGCAGCAGTGGAAACAAAGGTGTTTAGTAGAGTTGAAGATAGACGAGTTTGGGTAAACACAACTGAAGAAATGATACAAACAAACCAAATACCACAAAAGCCTGGATCTCCTGAGGAACATCCACAGGTAAGTCCCTCTAACTATACTCTACCTCCACGAAAGAATAGGGAAAAACCTCCAAACCAATATGTTCCAGAAGATGGAACAAGCATTTCTAAATACCTGATTGCAAACTATGTGAGCACTAAGAATTTGACCCAACCTTTGAGAAATTTTCGGGAAAAAATATTGTCATTAGAAGTGCCAAAAAATGTTGAGGAAGAAAAAAAGATAAAAAATGGGCGCATGCCATGGATGTAGAAGTGAAAGCCTTAAATAAAAATGGAACCTGGTCCCCGGTAGAGTTACCAAAAGGAAAGAGAACAGTTGGGTGTAAGTAGGTGTATACAATAAAGTTTGATGCTAATGGTGAAATTGAAAGGTATAAAACAAGATTAGTTGTGAAAGGATTCACACAAACATATGGTATTGGCTTTCAGGAATCCTTCTCTTCGGTTGCTAAACTTAATACTATTAGGGTATATATCTCTTACAATAAATTTAGACTGGCCTTTGCATCAATTTGATGTAAAAAAATGCCTTTTTACATGGCGACTTATATGAAGAAATGTACATGGATCCTCCTCCCGGGTACGTAAACACGGGATCAAAACCAATAGTTTGCCGATTCCATAAGGCATTGTATGGCCTAAAACAGTCACCTCGAGCATGGTTTGGTCGATTCTATAATGCTATGAAAAATTATGAGTTTGAACATAGTGATTCTGATCATACTATATTCTTTAAAAGAAAAGAGAAGAGAAAATAACAGTTTTGATTATATATATGGATGACATGATCATTACAGGTAATGACATGGACGAAATGAAAAGGCTTGAAGAAAGACTTTCAAAGGAGTTTGAAATGAAGAGCTTATGAGGCCTCAAATACTTTCATGGAATTGAAGTGATGAGGTCAAAGCAAGGCATTACTCTCTCTCAATGGAAGTACATTCTTGATCTAGTATGAGAGGTTGGGATGCATGACTGTAAGCCAGCAGACACACCAGTGATCCAAAATCTCAAGTTGGAAGAGAATCCAGATCAAGCAACAGTGAATAAAGAGAGATATCAAAGGTTAGTCGGGAACTTATATATCACATACTAGACCAGACATTACTTATACAGTAAGTCTGGTAAGTCAGTTTATGGATAACCCAAGCGAAGAACACATGGAGGCCGTCATAAGAATAATAAGGTATTTAAAGGAAGCTCCAGAGAAAGCAATTTAATTCCTAAAGAACGGATATTTAGATGTTATGGGATATACAGATGCTGACTGGGCTGGGGCTGTTACAGACAGGAGATCAACATCTGGATACTTTACATTCGTAGGAGGGAACTTAGTTACTTGGAGAAGCAAGAAGCAAAAAACTGTTGCCTTGTCCAGTGCTGAGTCCGAATTAAAAGAAGTAGTTAACATGATTTGTGATCTAATGTGGCTCAGAAAATAATGTCGGAATTTGGTTTTCCTTCGACAAAAGAGATGGATTTATTCTGTGACAATAAAATGGCAATGGATATCTCTCATAACCCTGTTCAACATGATCGGACCAAGGATGTTGGGATTAACAAACACTATATACGTGAAAGTATTGAAGCAAGGATAATCCGGCTAATACAAGTGAAGTCGGAAGAACAACTTGCTGACATTCTCACTAAAGCAACCTCAAGCAAGACATTCTATGGCATACTGAGCAAGTTGGCCATGACAGATCCGTACATACCAATTTGAGGGGGAGTGTTGAAGTGCCACAGAAGATCTGGAGTATACCAGGATGGAAGGTGGTGCGCAATATTTGGAAGGCAAGTTGGTGCACAATATTTGGAAGGCAAGCTGGAGATTAATCTTTGCTTTATATGATTATTATTTGTTGCATTATAATAATATGTAAACATAGAATTAGTCAAGCTAAGTTTGGAAAGTAGAATAAGGCAGATTGTTGCCTTCCTACGCATGACTCCTCTATATATTGATATTTCTCTTGTAAATAATGTACATAAGAATTATGATTCGATTAAATAAAATGGGACGGAATGGAGTTTCATGGGAGAGCTGTGTTCTTTATCTTTTTTTTCGTTAAATTAACAGTGTGTTTATGCTTGTAAATGGAGTTTTAGACATCGAATTATTGAATCATAAAATTCTGAGTGAACTATATATGATTGCGAATAACATATCCAAAAATCAGAATTTTAAACTTAAGACGGAGTCGAATCGAAATTTTAAACTTGGCCGCACTATAGTAGTTTATTGAATATGTGTTAACAGAACATAGTATAAAGAAAAATTTATAACATGAGTTCTAGGAATCGAAATCACGATCCATAAAAGCCGATATAAAATAGACACATGAATGAGCATGGTGTTTTATGAAGTAGCTTGGGAGATCCTCGAACGAGCACAGTAAAAATTATTAGACCACCCTAAGATGTTAGTAACATAACGAGGATGAGTAATCATAAATAACAAATAAACTTTGTTAAGCAAGTATATAATTCGCAAACTTGATACTAACAAATTTTACCAATTCTAGATTATCACCAAGAGATGTGTTTCGCCAATAATAAGTGCATGAAAGTGTACATAAAACACTGCTAACTGAGCTTATCTATCATATGTTTTAATCTTAATTAGAGTCACTTTATGCTTTGTTATTAGAAAGCATTGGAATAAGAAGAATGAAGTAGTTATACATGATTCAGAGCCTAACGGATGGGCGTGGGAGTATCGGATGCAAGAAGCAACAAAACCAGTAAAGACATGCAGCATGCGCTGCAGTGCCCAAACATCAACGCCGCGGCGCCACAGACATCCCAAAACCCTGATTTTGATGTATTTGATGCGACAATGACTCCAAGTCTTTTCTATATAATCCCAATTTTGTCTAAACCCTAAGGAGGAGAAAATCAGAGAGAAACAAGAGAACAAAGTGAGAACAAAGAGCCACAAATATAAATCAATGGAAGAGAGCGAAGAACTTCAAGGAAATCATGTCGTCTCTCCGATCTATTCAGGCTTCTCTCTTATTCGCATGGAGAACTAATCTCATAGGCAAAGTTAAGGATGAATTCTTGTATTTAAACTTCTTATGTTTATGTTTTTAATTCTTGAATGAACTTTTAAACATTTAATATAATTGATGGTAGTTATTCTTTTTCATCTTACGATTCTTGAACCCAGAGACTGTGTTTTGTCAACTCCCATATAGATCTGGTCATGCTTCTTCTATGTGTGATTTGCGAACTCAACTGTGACTGGTAAAGTTGTTTTATGTATTGGTCTTCTGCTGCAGTATTGCCTGAGGGATATTGTCGATTTTAGATAGCTCGTAATGATGACTTTTGTGTGATGTTAACATAAAGAAAATAATCATTGTTTAACTTAGAATTGAATATGTGTAGAATTGAATACCTTCTGGTTGTTGGTTTGAGATGTGAAACCTTCAACTGAGTAATAATATGAATCAATAACTGAGCATATGAGTTTGATACAAGAGAGATTCTCGATGCTTAGCCATATCTCTCTACTGATTTTCCTAAGTATTTATCCACAGTTTTTACTTTACTTTTATCTCTTTCTATTAAGTTACTGCTAATGTTTTTGTTTGAGTAAATTAGTTCCTGTAGCCATCTCTATGAGGAATCGACACTCTAACTGTATTGTGATTGTCGCAAGTACTTTTTGGGCGTATTTAAAATTTGGCACCTAACCGGCGTGATCACAAGCGTATAACGCAAGCGCACGAATCGTTCAAGTAGTATAAAAATATAAATCCCATGAGGACTTAATACTTAATGTTATTATTAATTATTGATACTATTTATTTACAGATATCTAATTGAGGGAGAAGATAATGATTGTTTAATTGGTTGGTTGAATGTGGATTTGCTGAATAAAAAAATAAAAAATACCTAAAATAAAATACTAAGGAAAATAAATAAAAGACACAAATATTTAAGGTTGTGATTCCATACAATATTATTCTAATGATGAATTGATTATCTTATATATGTGTAATCATTCAGTTTGCTAACTTGGAACACGAAGATATGCAAAAGCCTCTGACGATGATCAAATGCAAACACTCAAATAACATAATTAATCATATGTCTATGTTAACCAAGTTACCTGAATTCATTAAGTTCAAGTTCCAACAGTAGCTACCCCCGCCTGACAGGTATATGTCTATCCTGTAAGGAAATCTATCCTCAAGGAAGATCGTGGGCTATTGAATCTAAAACTGAAACCTAAAATCCATTCGTCAAGTTCATTTTAAGTTTACCACATTAATCTTATTGATGATCAAACAACAAGAAGCATTAAGCTTAAGATTCAATAAACAAACTAAAGGATTATCCAATATATAAGTAAATCAATTATTAAGCTTGTTAATATTTTATTTCATCACTTCTCTAGAATAAAAATAAAATGCTGGGGTTAGAGGATCCACCTTCACTATTTCTAATTTAGAAATCTCCCTTATTTTAATATAGAAATTATCAGCGATATTACCAATCGACCATATATACGGTATCTTGATAAGTCATATTTTCAATTAAGTCCAACCGACCATAAAGGCTGTGTTATTAGGTAATCATCGGTCACATAAAGACCAGCCATATAGGCGGTGTCACATTATATCAAATAAATAAAACCAGCCATTAAGGCGGTATAACCTTTAGTCTATATTATTAAATTATAATTTCTATATTATAATTAAGGGAGATTAATCTAAACTAAAATAATAAAAGCTTACCCTTCCCCCAGCAGAAATTTAACTACTAAACATAAAAGAAAATAAAATAAACTACTACTATTACTGAAAATAAAAATGCATAAATTAAGTACTGAAAATAAATACAAACAAGATGAAATCCTTAAATTTCTTACAAAAACCTAAGGAAAAAATGAGAATTACAAATGAAATGGCTTGGTATTTATAGGAAAATCTAAAGGCTTCCACCAATTTCTCCACCAATTGCTCCACCAATCACTCCACAAAGTCCTCCACCAAATATGCCACAAGACACTCTACAAAACACTCCACCAAATATACAAGCATGTTTTGTGGAAGTTTGACAATTATAAATTGTCATTTTCTTTTTTTTTTTTAATTTTTTAATAATGACTTTAGTAATTACACAAAACACATTAGATTATTCGTTAATTTTGGTCTTGAAAACTTCGGAATTCGAAAATATTTAAAATTTCAAAGTTGTAGATCTTTAAGTCTTCTTTAATCTACAACTTAAATCAGCTCAATTGGATATCAGATGAAAATTTATGGCCAAAATACCAAACTTGCGCAAAATTGAAATTTAGGACTGCACTTCGCACGCGTACAGTAAATTTTCATTTTTGACCTTTTATTCCTCCAAAATTCATCATTTTAGCCCCAAGTTGATTCTATTAAGTCCCAATATTATTTTTATCTGTAAAATAAACAAAAACACATTAAAAAATTCATAAAACTCGAGAAACTATACAAAATATTAGGTTAAATGAGTGGGAAATAGTGATAGAATTACCACTCATCACACCCCCAAACCTAACATTTTGCTAGTTCTCGATCAAAATAACAAAATAAAATAACATAAACATCTTTAAAATAAAATAATGCTAAGTCATTTTTGTAGGGATCACGATTGCATTTAGCATATGCAACAAGTCTTTAAACCTCTAGGTGTCCCTAGTGGATGAGTTGTAGTCTCGTGAGGGTTTACAGCAACGATACCCACAAACGTTTGATAAGTAAGAAGATAGTAAAACTAATGCATACAAAAGAAAAAAGATAAGAGAAAAGAGAATAAAGAAGTTAGTGACTAAACATGTGAAACTTCTACTCCAAGTTAGTAGTTGTTTTCTTTCTTTCTTAATTACCGAATAAGTAAATTCTCCGATTATTTTTACCATTCTTCATATACACAACCAACAAAATATTAATCAACTCATTTTGTCCACAATAGTCACAAGTGTAGTTGAAAAGAGAGTAATATTTTGTCCTAAAGTTTTATCAAAATTCACACATTTTTTTAGCAATAGAATATTTTTCTGATTTTTCTGATTTTTCTTTGATTTTTGAATTTTTTTTTATTTATATACAATATCTTCCGTCTATGTAGCGAGCTTTGAGCTAGTGACTCCCAAACCAGTTGGCTTTAGGACATTAGGTGTTAAGACACCCCTATGGACTTAATTACTCATACTTCAGAGATATATATATTTTTGCAACATCTTCGATCCATGTAGCGAGCTTTGGGCCAGTGACTCCCAAACCAGTTGGTTTTAGGACACTAGGTGTTAAAACACCCATACGGACTTAATAACTCGGATCTCAAAAGTTTTTTTCTTTTTTAACCCATCGCTTTTATAAGATGTTTCCTCCAATAAAACCAGAGCACTGAATATTACAAATTCGTCAATTACTACTCATGTCCGTATGTTACCATGTATGTTGATAATACCTACCAATTGAGCATATAAAGATTCATTTTAGTCAGTTTTATAGAGAATTCACAAATTAAATAATTCAAAATGAAATAAACAAAAATTAAATTGTTCCAAAATAGGTTTGAGATACGTATCTGGAGTGGAAACTTCTTACACAGCTATCTTTCATCAATTTCACCTGATTAATCAAGTTAAAAACACAAAAACACAAAAAAAAAAATTTGATTTTTTGTAAAATTTTTCAATTTTTTTTTGTATTTTTCGAAAAATTTTGGAATAAAAATAAAAACATCATACAAAATAAAAACAAATACTAGTCAACTAATCCTCTCCCCCAAACCTAAATGAGACATTGTCCCAAATGTCTTAAACAGTAGAAGAAGAGTTTGGAAGATAGTACCCGGTTAGCTGAAATTCTACATCTAAATGAAAAGTTAAAGGTTAAGATCCAGATTAATCCGACACCTCTTACCACGATCGTTCTCGGACCAATTTATCTTTGAAATGATAAGGTCAATTTATGGTTCAAAGGCTAAGATTTGGTCAATTAAATCCGGGGCAGTTCTGGCAGTGAAAAAGAGTTCTTTTATAGGTTTTGACACGAACCCATTTTCTTCGGACATCATCAAGAAACACATAAAAAAATCATAAAATCCATCAACGTTGTACAGTCCAAGCGGTTTCTGGTGTATATTCAAATTCGCCCATGATAATACCGTAAAAATTTCCTCCATTGTGCCCAAGCCACCTAGTAAAGTAATAAAAGCATTAACACGATTAATCATTTCTATTAGTTGTTTAGACATACCTGGCACGATAAGTTCCTCTCCGTTTGATAATCCAATAAGATTCGCCTCCGCCAAGAGTTTTGAGATGATGCCCAAAACGTGATTGCCTCCTTCCTGTACGGCCTTTGAAACGATCCCCATAAGTCCAAGATTGCCACCGCCATATACTAGATGCATATTCCTTGTAGCAATAACTCGACTGAATTCATGTGCTGCCTCTACGTATTGTGGCTTAGTACCAACACTAGTACTGCAAAACACACAAATGTTCTCAACTCGTCTTCTTGAAGTGGCTTCCATTTTTTTTTTGTATTTCTTTCTCAAACCTGGATGCCTTCAAAAGTGTGAAGACGGGTTGAATTTATAGTACCTGAAAAAGAGTGAGTAATAATAGCACTAGTATCTTCTAAAGGACGATTTTTAGCTAAATAAAATAAATCGTGAAAGGTCAAAAAGTCTGGATCCTATGGTCGAAAATAAAGATAATTACAACAAAAAAGCAAACCAAAAAAATTATTAAGGCAACATAATTATGTACTCAATACGCCACTCGCTTAGTATAAATACATTTGGATGCGTCTCAAGAATCCATTCTTTACTCAGCCATCACTAATGAATTAGCTCTCGTCTTTGTGATTGCCAAACACCATTCCTTCTTAAATGCTCCGTTTGTGCGTTTCCCTGAAAAACTAACCACATAAAATTAAAAACTCTACAACATGTGTACACAAAATATGAAAATAGAAATTACAACAAATTACATGGGTTGCCTCCCTGCTAGCGCTAAATTTTTCGTCTTCAGCCAGACGTGATTGAAATCCACCTGTCAATGAGGTTTCAGTGTCGTTTTGGATGTCTGATTAAAGACGATCCCGTGAGCGTTGCTTTTGAAGAGTCTCTTCCAACGATAAAATAGCAAAAAGAATTTTGTCTTATCCAGTGCTTATGCCACCTTTTTAAACTTTGTCACTCCAATGGTTCCTGAAAAGAAGGAAAAAAAATAAGGAGGTCTCGTATGGTGCTTGACTTGAAATGGAAGTTTTATTCTTTCAAGCTTCTAGGTGATATCTTTGATTTGTACTCCCCAAAACAGTGATGTTTCTCTTGAATGTCCGAGATCTTTAATATGGTCAGACTTTTGCTCCTCCATTTGCTCTGTTTCTTGCTCCACATTTTCTTCAAATATGTATTTTAAAATTTCCTCATTCAGCTATTCATCCGTCATCTGTGAAATACATGCTCCATAAGTGTCAACCTGAGGATGGAAAGATGTGTCTGATTTTAAGTCTTCATCCTCTGATATGATTGGCTCAGGTAGATCTTCTTCAAACATTTGTGCTATGAAAGCTCCAAGATCTTCATTTTGAAGATAAAGAATTTCATCCTCAATTTTTGTTGGCACAAACTGTTGGGAAATCTCTAAGTCCCGACGATCGATTAACAAGCAAGAAACAAATGCGAATACATCAAGGAGTTGCGAAATACTAACAATGATCGGTTGAGCGATGCGACAAAAAACAAAAATCCAAGCTTCTCCCTCCTCCAAGGCTCGGCAGTGGACTGTTTTAGTCTACAAAGAATTTGGCCATGGAAGTATCCTCCAAGCTCCAAGTTTTCGTGATGTTATTCCAAGCTCGCGGGTGGGTTTCCCTATCACCTTTATATGTCTCCTATGTGTGCTAGCACCTTGATTTTTACCACAAAAATCACTCTATTTCTTCTCCTTAGCTCACAATTTTGGGTAGTGAAGGAAGAAGAAATTCTGCGCCTTGGGCGTGAAGATGAAGAGAGGAAGGAGAGAGGAGAGTTGTATGTTGGTTGGTGAGAAAAGGTGTATCAAATACACTTAATTGATTTTCAAAAAATCAATTAATTGATTTTAAAAATCAAAATAAATACTAAATATTTAAATATATTAAATGTCTATCATGCCATCACACTTCCATCACTATTCACATGAATCAAGTTGTCAAGTCACATCACTCAAAGTGACAATTTGTCAAGTCACATCACTCAAAGTGACAAGTGATTTGACGCTTGAAGTGACTAGTGATTTGACGCTTGATGTGAGTAATGACTTGACGCTTAATTTGACTTACGTGCCGCACTCGAATTCGAAATGCGAATGCGCTCGCAAACAATCCTGGGCTCGGGTTCGCTAATTCTAAATTAATGAATTTTCCGTTGCGACGTAATTAAATCTAATTTAATTAAATAATCATGCCTAGCATAATTACTATTCACGTCGCTAACGAATTAATTCTAAATTAATTCGTTCGCCCAATTAAAATCTGATTTTAATTCCGCGTCGAAATCCAATTTCGTTTAATATATCAAATATATTAATTTATCGATTAATTCCAAATTAATCGTTATCTCTCTTTAAATGATATTCTATCCTAGATAAAATATCTCCGTAATTAATCACAGATTAATTTTCTCTCACATCTAATTAATCCTAGATTAATTAAAGTGCGAGTCATACGTCATCGGTGAATCTTCGGGAAGCAACCCATGAGATCCCCATATATGTTGGCAGTAAACGGTCGTCGGACTATCCGAACACGTACGTACCTAGTACTACGTCTTACCGATTTACAAGACAAGGTTGGCTTTTAGAAAAACACTATGCCTACCCAATTCTCCAGAAACATGCTTACAGGAATAAGTGATCTATATCAGGCGTAGTATACGTGGTATCGTGTATGTCAATCCAGTATCAGATGTCACGTGCTAGGCTTGGGGCTGGAATTGTGTCTGCCCCGTACGAAATACATGTCGGATGTCTGGTAACTAGTCTCTATAATCGAATATACATGAACTAGTTATAATATCCCGATAGCTGCAGCATTTAAAGAGTACTAGTACCGTATCCTACGTGACATCATCTCCACTATGACTGGAGTGATACTTCCGTCTTGACATCACACACCCAATACACTATGATTCTCAATATACCCAGCAGAGGCGTACACAGAACCTGTTAAAGCCCTGGACGACCAATACCAAGCATATTGATTGTCGCAAGTATTAGCGGTGTAAGTCTCAGGTTAAGACCAAATACACCTACCCTGATTTCGGACTTCCATAGACACATAGTCATACTACCAATGGAATTCCGAAGGGGTCTATCCAGAGCGAAGCTGTTTTCCGTACCATCGGTAAAACACAACCTCCCATTACACTTGCATGAGTATCCAATACCCAAATATATGAGAACTATACCGTTATGATCTCACATAACACGCACAAGTGTAATATTAGTCTTTTACGCATTATCGATGTCCAATCTAGATAATACTCTGACTAGGGATATTTAATGATTAATTCTTCGTGGATTGATACTGTCTCATATCATCTCAATCCAGGAACTAATCATAAGGACCTCCTATCATTTATACATCTAGGTGATCTAATCACAAATGATAAGAGAGCAATCTCCTTTGTCACATAGTCAATTTGTACAACAACACCATGATCCGTATAAATAGTGATGCTATGGGTCATAATTGTCCAATAATCTCCCACTTGACCTATAGCCAGTCACTCGAGTGTCTACCACCCGAACTATGTGCGGTTCGCTCAAACTGCTGAGGAAAGGCTTTCGTCAGCGGATTTGCATGATTATCATCTGATGCGATTTATTCGATCATCACATCACCACGATGTATGATCCAAACGAATCAGATGAATAGTCGAAGTATATATCTGGATCGTTGATGAGACCATTAATTCTTTAGCCTGCGCTGACGCCTAGCTCAGCTGCTAACAGAACTATATCTAATCTAATTAGATTTAATATCGTTCCAAATGGCTTCTATTGCTGCCTGAGCTGCAGTAATTAACCGTATTTGTTGTTTATTTGGTAACAGTATCTTGCTTGGAAGATTTTCAGCTCACTGTTCCGTTATTCAAACTATATAGTACCGTTTAACGACTTAAAGTCGTTTTTATCGATTAGGAAACTTGCAGTAGTGATCCCAGTCACTTCAAATTCTCATTCTTCATAGATTAAGACAGCATCCTTAGTTCTCTAAGATACTAACGGATGTTCTTAATATCAATCCAGTGACTATCACTTGGGTTGGCCTGTTTGTGACTCCATATGCTCAAAGCATATGAGACACCAGGTCACGTATATTTTTCAATGTATGAGTTCTCGGAGAGTGTCAACAACTTTAAATCTATCCCAGTAGACCTTTATTCCTAGAATAAAGGTTGTTTCTCCCAAGAATTCTACGGAGAATTTTCATGAAAGCCAAGCTTTCACAGATTGTAATATGAGAATATCATTTCCAAGAAATGATATGTCATCATTATTATAGGACAATCACTATCAGTGCACTCCCACTAACTTCCTTATATACACAAGAATTATTTCGTTTTGAATCAAATCATATACCATTATGATTACATCAAAACGTTCCTTCCCAAGAATCTATATTTGCTTTAATCCAAACATGGATCCAATAACCTACAAACCTTGTTTGCTAGTTTTGGTACGACAAAACCGCTAGGATGTTGTAAACATCCTCCAAAAGGTTTCTTTTTCAGGAAAGCGATTTTCCCGTTCAGCTGTCATATTTCATAAATGAAACATGCAGCTTCAGCAAGCATTATCCAAATGGATTTACCATGGCAACTGGTAAAAGGTTCGTCGTAATCGACACAATGTTGATAACGATACCTTTTCACTACAAGCCTAGCTTTGTACGTTGGTATGTTGCCGTCCATGTACGTCTTTCTTGAAGATTATATAGTACCAATAGGCACAATGCCTTCCGGTACAACAACTAGTGTCCAAACATAGTTGATATACATGGAATCCATTTCGTACATTTATAGCACTTTGCTATAAGAGGAGTCGATACCTTGTATCACTTCCTCATACGTAGTCGGTTTGTCTTCCTCAATAAGATTGACATCTTTATGAGGTGAGATCAGAAACCCATACACCCAGGTTGTTTTTTGACTCTCTCCGATCTACGCGATTCTTGTGTATTCAAATATTAATGGTACAGTTTCATCCTTGATGAACTATTTTTGTGTTCCATTAAGGTCTCGGTGCCTTTGAATAGTATTACTCCGATTTTCATCGAGTTTTACTATCCTCCCACTTACCACTGCATATCGGTATTCCTCTTAGGAAAACCGCATGGTGAGCAACAATTACATTGTTCTCTAGTGAGTTGTATAAGTACTATACTTCGGTTTCCCTAGGATAACCTACAATTAGACACTTATCTAATTTGGGTTCGAGTTTGGTATCATCCAAACGTTTGCCTAGCATACCCAAATTTGCAGGAATGTGAAACTTAGTTTCTTTCCTGTTCATATCTAATATGAAGTATGTCAAACAGATTTTCATGGAATCTTATTCAAAATAAGTATTGCACTGTTAATGTTTATCCATTGAAGGAAATAGTAGCTCAGAGCGACTCATGATTAACCTTATCATGTCCAACAAAATTTGGTTTCTCCGTTCGGAACACCGTCAAATTGACGTGTTCCTGGAGGAGTCCTCATTGAAAGAATACTATACTCTTTCAAGTAAATGTGAAACTTATTGCTTATGTATTTTCATCATGGTCAAACCGTGATGTTTTAATATTTTAGCCGATCATGGCCAAACCGTGATGTTTCCGATTTGTGTTTCTAAAGAAACACGTAACCATAACGCGATGCCACATCCGTATAGGTCACGAAATATTCATTTTTACTCTAGCCTAGCTAGACATCAGCCCATTTACGTCACTATGAACGAGGGCTAACAGATCGGTGTCATTTACACTTTTACCAAGTAAATGTGTTTTAGGTACTTTACCTAATAAACTAGATTCGTAGACATCATTTAAATAGAATCAAATTCGTCAGAGTATCCACTCTTCAAAAGTGTGGATATACGAGTCTTGTTTAATGTGTCCCAGACAACATTGCCACGAATAAGTCTTATCTGATCAAATCAGTTTGAGCTACTTGTTTGACTTGTTATATGTTTGAGATTTATTTATATTCAAAATATAAATATTGTCATTCACATCTAATGTGTTTATCTCAATATCATCTTTATAAAATAAAACACTTTAGTGTTCTAGAATATAAAGGTACACTCGCAATGAGTTATACTCGATATAGAGATAATATTTCTAGTCAAATTAGTTACATTATAACAGTTTCCTAATTTAAGTACATACCCGAAGGGTAGTTCCTAAATTTTTGTATCTACGGTTAAAACAGCGACTGTCGTCCCGTTTCCAATTCACAGATTAATCTCATCTGAAGTCAGTATCCTGCTCATAGCAGATTCTGCACATCAGTACATATTTTTATGTATCACTATTTAGTATCTAAAATCCAATTTTAATACTAATAGTGGAAATTTTATGACAAACAAACTTGAAGTCAAAGCCTTGCTCGTCTCTTCAATTCCTTCATGTCTGCCTTGTCCATATGACAGTCACGCTTTAGTGACCCCGTTTGCCACAATTTAGGCAGACATTTTGGGATATGTCCTTTATCTTCCTAGAAGATTATAATGATTTTGCCTTTGCCCTTTTCTATATTCCAGAAGCCTTTGGCCAAGCCTTGGCCTTCTAGAATATCGAAGTAAGATGCGCCTTGCGCTCATTGCCTTATTGCAAACTTTGACTTGGTCTCCTTGAGAATAGTCATTAACTCTCAAAGAGTTATCTATTGTAAATTATTGCTTCTAAGATTTAAGTATAAACCTATAAAGATCCTTCAATTTCATTATCATACTTTAAGGATCTAATCCTTAGTTTTGATTAAGAAATTAAGGAGTTTATACGGCAAGCATAACAGATTAAGTACTAAAGTTATCATCACATGAATATTCCAAATATCATGTTCTACTATTTGCTTAACTCCGGGCTTAGGCCTAAGATGTTATTTTATCAAATAAAATAACTTCTTAGTACTTAGGACTATCCTAAGGTTCTTTTCCCAATTTGAAAAATAAAGTCGTTTAAATACATTTTCTTTAGGATTGTGTTTTAAACACTAATCTTTAAATTTAATCTTGATTGTAATAGTCCAACTATTTAATCAACGATGTCTAGTACTATTTAATATAATGATTACTATAGTCCAACTATATAATCAACTATACTTTTAATTAGTTAAATTTAATTATATTGATTACTAAAACCAATTATAAAATCAACTATTAATTCAAATAGTTTGAATATAGTCCAACTGTTTATTTAAAACAACATTAAATATTAGTCAAACTAACATTTAATTTATATGACGAATGATATTTGTTTGAGCACGTATGGCAAGTAATTAAACGAATATTGCAAATTAATTCTTGCCTCCCACTATTTTTCGGCGAGCCTCTAACCCTCTGTCGAGTACTCGAGAAACCGTGTTTCCTAGTGGGCTAGGATCCCGTTAAATAACACACAATCTTGACTTTGGCCAACAAATTGTATGATAATTAACTAGGTAGATCTCTAAGATCAATTGGATCTCATCCAATTCCTAGATCCAGTAGGTGGACATCCAAGTCCGAAACATATATCTTATATATACCAATATATCCAATATATTGCCTAACCTTTTCCTCTGAATCAACTAAGTCTTGGCTTTGGCACAACAAACTTAATGATCCCAGTTAAGCGGAACCCATTGACTATGGAAAGTTTCATAATCAATGTCGATAGACAAGAAGTGATCTTGACTTTGGCCAACAAATCACGACTTAGACAAGAAACCAATATGGAACAAAGCTCTCGTGATTCAAACACATCCTCGACGGACAAAGGCATTGACTTTGGCCAACAAACCAATGCCAGTCTTGGATCTTGAGTAAGAATCACTCAATGGAAGGAAAAACACTTAATATGTGTGAGGGTTTTTCGCGTGCAAATTGGCAACCAGTTTATTATCTTTGTTAAGGTCTCATCATCATACACCCTTAAACATGCATTCTAAATACATAATAAGGCGCGTAAATAAAATAATAATGATATGCGGATGGATACTTAACACATTTATCCTAGATCAAATCTCTCACTTTCATCTCTCCTGCTAGCACAAGTATCACTTCTACCCATTACACTACACTTCTAAAGAAACCTCATTTACACTGAGGGGAATAGGTGAGAAGAAAAATAAAAAGAGTATGGAGGTAATAGGCTGGACACGTAGGTCCAATTTAATAAATTCCAAATTTATTACAATAATTTCTAAAATTGCCCCACCATTCTAATATCCATCCGATATACATTATTCATGCATCGCAACCATGTATTCACACAAGCATGCTATCAATCAATCTAATCAAATTAATTAATCTGATAATTAATGACCATCCAATGTTCAAACAACGATTTGATTTTGCGCGAGTCAAACTCGTTTTGCGAATAAGTACTCAAAGTACGAATTCTTGAATTAAATTAAACTACACCATTAAATCCAATTTAACTTGTATTTAATACCAATCCACTATTTAATTCCAAATTAAATGTCACACTTTATTAACGAACTTTTACGACTTAAATTTCAAATTTAATCGTTACGGGTCTCAAAGCCCGATTAACATCCAATGTTAATTTAATTAAAGTCCAATGGGCTTTTAATTAATTTCATAAGGCATGGACTTTTGGTCAACATGGGTCAAACCCAAAGACTAAAGCCCATTTAAAAGAATCACCCTTATTTGCCTTGAAACCAATTTAGGCCCAATTAAAGTTAAAGATCCATTAGTCGCATTTGGACTTTATAGAAGTGGTTTTGGGCCCAATTGGATCCAACCAATTTGGCCTAAACCCATCTTGGTACAACCAAGCCCATTAAAGCCCATTTACAACACTCAAGCTCAATTTCTAAAATTGGCCCAACATAATTAAATTCCAAATCCAATTTCACAATTAATTAACCTAAAGTGTATTACATAATTAATTACATAAATTAACATTTCCAAATCATCATTTGTACAACTAATCATGCTCATCAACATTAAATCGTGTCCAACACAATTTATTAAAATCAAACCCAATACATGCTTTATTTTTCTCGGCCATTTGGGGATTTTATGTCCGATTCGGTTTCAATCCAATTAAATCCACAATCGACATTAAATCAACATATCCAATCGTTTCCCCTTCATCAATGAATCAAAAAAAAAAATTCCAAGACATTTAGGGCATCATTCATTCGGCCAAGCATAGAATTTTGGGGAAAAATATTCCAAACATAATTTCATGAATTGATCCAATCAATCTTCAATTCAACATGTTTAAAGCATACTTAATCAAACAATTCAACCAAATCATGCTCAAAATCAATTTACCCAATTTTAAACCCTAAATCAAGTTTCATGCTTTTACTCGCTCTGATACCATTGTTGGGAAATCTCTTAGTCCCGAGGATCGATTAACAAGTAAGAAACAAATGCGAATACATCAAGGAGTTGCGGAATACTCACAATGATCGGTTGGGCGATGCGACGAAGAACAAAAATCCAAGCTTCTCCCTCCTCCAAGGCTCGACAGTGGACTGTTTTGGTCTTCAAAGAATTCGGCCATGGAAGTGTCCTCCAAGCTCCAAGCTTTCGTGATGTGATTCCAAGCTCGCGGGTGGGTTTCCCTATCACCTTTATATGTCTCCTATGTGTGCTAGCACCTTGATTTTTGCCATAAAAATCACTCTATTTCTTCTCTTTAGCTCACGGTTTTGGGCAATGAAGGAAGAAGAAATTCTGCCCATTGGGCGTGAAGATGAAGAGAGGAAGGAGAGAGGAGAGTTGTATGTT
>SKCR01003446.1:0-100959 GCA_019454045.1 Zanthoxylum bungeanum
ATGTCAAAGGACTGCAGAAACAAGAAGTCTCAGGACAAGGGCAAGAAAAAGAAAAATGAGGCCCATGTCACTGAAGCGAGCAGCTGACTGATGATATCTCAGAGATGGAACTATCAGCAGTGGTAACTGAAGCCAACATAGTTGGGAATCCGAGAGAATGATGGGTAGACACTGGGGCTACTCGTCACATATGTGCAGACAGTAAGATGTTTTCCATGTACCAGAAGGTCGATGGCGGCGATCATCTAACAATGGGAACTCGTCTACCTCTCAGGTGGTTGGACAAGGCACAGTGGTTCTAAAGATGACATCCGGAAAGGAGCTAACATTGAAAAATATACTGCACGTTCCAGATATTCGGAAGAACTTGGTCTCGGGCTCTCTTCTTAGTAAGGCTGGTTTTAAGCTTGTATTTGTTTCTGATAAGTTTGTAATGACAAAGAATGATATGTATGTAGGAAAAGGTTACCTGACTGAGGGCCTTTTTAAGCTAAATGTAATGACTGTTAACCGTGCTATTAATAAAGCTAGTTCGTCTGCTTATATTATTGTGTCACAAAATGTATGGCATGGGAGGTTAGGACATGTTAATTATGATACTATGCGTAAATTAATTAACATGGACCTTATACCTAAATTTGCAATTGATGGCCAACATAAGTGTGAAGCATGTGTTGAAGCAAAAATGCATCGAACATCATTTCATTCTATAGAACGTAGTTCTGAACCGCTGGAACTTGTACATACCGATGTATGTGACATGAATATTGTGCAAACAAGAGGCGGTAAAAAGTACTTTGTCACTTTTATCGATGACAGCACAAGATTCTGTTATGTGTACTTGCTGAGAAGCAAAGCTGAAGTAATTGAGAGCTTCGTACACTATAAGAACGAAGTTGAAAACCAACTTGGCAAGAAAATCAAAAGAATCAGGAGTGATAGAGGCGGTGAATACGTTTCACCATTCGGTGAATATTGTTCTGTGCACGGAATTATTCACGAAACTACTGCTCCTTATTCTCCTCAACAGAACGGAATTGCAGAACGCAAAAACCGAACGTTGAAGGAAATGATGAACGCCATGTTGACAAGTTCGGGACTACCCCAGAACTTGTGGGGGGAAGCTTTGCTTTCCGCGAACTACGTTCTGAACAAACTTCCTCACAGAAGGTTGGACAAGACACCATATGAGTTGTGGAAAGGTTTCGTACCTTCCTACAAATACCTCAAAGTGGTGGGGGTGTCTTGCCAAAGTAATGGTTCCTAAACATAAGAAGGTTAAAATAGGACCAAAAACTGTTGACTGTATATTCATTGGATATGCTCGCAACAGTAGTGCGTATCGATTCTTGGTACACAAGTCGGAGATTCCTGACATCAATCCGGAAATGATAATTGAGTCAAGGAATGCGACATTTTTTGAAGAGACGTTTCCTTGTAAGGAAAGACAGCGCACAGTGTCTCTCAAAAGAACGACTGACACTGTCAAGGACAGTGATCAGGTTGACCTAGAATCAGATAAACGTGTTAATACTGAGACAATCGAGCCTAGACGTAGCAAAAGAGCTAGAACGTCTAAGTCGTTTGGTCCCGATTTTCTGACATACCTGTTAGAAAATGAGCCTCAAAGCTATAAAGAAGCTATGTCTTCTCCTGAGGCACCTCTTTGGAAAGAGGCGATAAATAGTGAGATTGATTCAATCCTACAGAACCATACTTGGGAGTTGGTTGATCTTCCACCAGGTTGTAAGCCATTGGGCTACAAATGGATATTCAAAAGGAAGATGAAAACGGATGGATCAATAGATAAGTACAAGGCAAGACTTGTCATAAAAGGTTATAGACAAAATGAAGGCCTTGATTACTTTGACACCTATTTACCAGTGACTCGTATCACATCGATAAGAATGCTCATAGCCATAGCAGCTATATTTGGTCTTAAAATACATCAAATGGATGTAAAGACGGCATTCTTGAATGGTGAATTGGATGAAGAAATTTACATGGAACAACCAGAAGGGTTTTGTGTTCCTGGACAAGAACAGAAGGTGTGCAAACTTGTAAAATCCTTGTATGGATTAAAACAAGCACCGAAACAATGGCATGAGAAATTTGACAAAGAAATGTTGTCAAATGGGTTCAAAACCAATGAGTGTGATAAGTGTGTGTACACTAAATCAACTCAAAAAGGATATGTCATTGTGTGTCTCTATGTAGACGATATGCTGATAATTGGTAGTAATCATGAAATGATTCAGTCTACCAAAAACGTGTTATCCAGCAGATTTGATATGAAAGATATGGGGATAGCTGATGTGATCCTAGGGATTTGTTGGGTTGGTGCTCAGAGCGCCAATCCGGACCGTATTTACGTCTGATTCATGAATACGAACATCCCATTATTCCATAATATTACTTATTTTTGGTTGCACCTCTTGTTCTTATATACGTATTCGATCTGATTACGATTAGATTGAAACTAAATGTGGTTTAGTGATATGTATATATTAGACAAAGGCCGATAATATATAATGCAGTACACAGTTACAAAGTTAGTTTGTAATTGACATTGGGAAGTGTCACTGCTATATGAATATTATCAAACATAGTTCCTGGTCAAGATTTGCTAACACGGGTCGGTTAGTCAAATCCGTTGAGACCAGTACATGTTGTATATCGAGACTTGGTCCGATGGTTTATCCTAATGAACCATGAGTCTAGGAGACTCATATAGAGGTGTAGGTGTTTATAGTGGATAAACACTGAACGACTCACCGAAGATTCTTAATGGATGGTACGCCAACGTCAATAAGAATCTTCTCGGGTTGAGTAGCATAGTGGTCCTTCGACTTGAGACACCACTGTGGATGTATGAGACATCCTCCACACTTAGATGGCAGTCACGTCACCGATCTATTTAGATCAGACCTCCGCCTGTTCGTTGGGTGTGGATCGATCCTCAGGATATCCTGTGTGTGTCAAGATAGGATCCGTCAGTTCTGTGTACAGAGCATAGGTAGTCCATATATTATTAGCAGTCTGTTAAATCTGTGGCCACAGTATACATCGGAAGTAAGTTCCGAGTGTTATTTAGAGATTGCTAATAAATACATCGACGAGATAATACCTATAGAGATTTGAGGTTTACATCTATATCTCTGGGATTATCTGGATACCTGTGACGGAGGGATTATACGTATGCAATGACCTCGACCTGTATGATTCAGCTAGTTTATCCGTGATCGTCATAATCTACGGGTGGATAGATTATGCACATGAAATTGGATTTCGTGACGGATATACCTGAATCTAGAGAGTCTCAATAATGAAACATACTCGTAGAGCACTAGAGCAATATTTATGAATAATGATGATTATTTATAAATCGTTTAATTCGTTAAACGAAAAATACATGCGAACGGGCCGAACCGTCATTTCCTAATTAATGTGTGTTTGTTTTTAATATATGATATTATTAAATACACATTAATAAATAGTCAAATAAAGGTATTTGACATATATCATCAATATATGTATTTGAGATATTTAAAGTAAATATAATACATATATTTGATATATTTGTATTTAATTAATTATTTAATTGTTAAATGATTAATATAATTAAAATATAAATATATCACCAAATGATAAAGTTAGGAAATGATTATAAGTTGCAATTGTTTACTTATACATTAAAGGAAAAGGTTGTCAAATTGATTTTGACTTCTTAAGATATTTGTTCAAAATTGTTTGAAAATGAAAATATCTTTTTCCTTTATTTTTCATTAATTTCGGCCATAACACTTAAATATAAGAGTTATATTCTTCTTAGTTGCATTTGTTGACTTAATATAAATATCTATAAAGTGTTATTAAGATATTTTATCAAGTTGATTAAATGTAAAGTGAAATGAAATTGAAATTACAAACTTGTATTTCCTTTAGTGAATTTCGGCCAAGGCCATTTTGATACAAGTATATATTGTTTTTCATTTCATTTAATCTTAACCTAATACACTTTAAAGAAAAACTCCATTAATGGAAGCAAAGGAAGCTTGTGAGAAAGAAAGAAGAATCAAAGAAAGCTTGGATTTTAGTGAGTTTTTCCAACTTGCTATTAGAAAGGAAAATGTTCCTTAGGATCTAGGCTTTAACATATGATGTTCTTAGGTTATTTATTTCTTTATTCCTTGTGTTTTTGTTGATGGAAGTTTTGATGGAAGTGTAGTGCATGTATAATGGAGGAAGCTTGTGACTAGTGTAGTTACAAGTATTCTTTTATGGTTTTGGAAACCTTGTTGCTAATCTAGAGTTGTTGACCCACTCTTAGATGACCTAGATTTGATCTTGAGTTGTTTCATTGTGTTGAGACTTTGATTGGATGGAAGAAAGATGATTGAAGTGTTGGATTTAACCAATTTGGTCTAATTTGTCCAATTTGATGAAATTGAAAAATTAGGGTTCATGACCAATTCCAAATTTGGGGATTTTCATATATGTTGTGTATTTGGATGTGTATATGATGCATATAAAGTTTCATGTTCATTGGATTACATCTTGATGTGTTTTGATACATGAAATGACAAAGTGCACAAAATGGGTCCTAATTGGTGCATTCGGCCAAAGTGGAAAAAAATGGGATTTTTGGTGCTTTTGGTGTTTTGATGTTTTGAACATGCTAAGTTCATCTTAGAAATGATTTAGAATCATTCAAAATTGATTAGATCAATTTCGGACTAAAATGGACAAAATACCAATGTAAGGGCATTTCGGTAAATTCACTTGAATATGATTCATTTGAATTTTATTTCATAATTTGATTATTGGAATATTAAATAAATATGTTTATTTAATTAATTCGAGAAAAAGTTTTGAAATCGGAAAATACGATTTTCCACCACCGCTTCCGCTGCGTTACTGGATTTAGCCCTAAAACCCCTACAAAATGGTATCAGAGCTAGTCTGATTCCAGGCCTCCATAAATGATTAGCTTGTTTTATTCAATGTTTAATCATGTTTTCTTGACTTTATACATGCTTGTTATAATCTAATTTGATTAGATTTAGGTTGTATGACACTTAATGGAATATCCCCGCTTAATAAGGTTTTAAAGTAACTAGTATTTGGAATACTTGTTTCTTGGTCCGTCTTGTCAATACGGTTTATAAATATCTTTTCGTTGACTACATCCGAGACTGTGCCTCTGCTGTGAGGGTGTAACTGATAGAAATTTATTTATGCCGAATGTATATTAGATACTAGATAAATTCAAGCGAAAGCGGAATCCTGAACGTGCCCTAGCTGTCAGGGTTACGCAAGTAACTTGAGTTTATCATTGACAAGTTTAACCTTGGTACGTCTCCTTGTGGGCCTGCCTTCGCAGCGACAATGAGAAACGGCCAGGACCGGAACCTTGGAGTCACTAGTGAGTGATTGACAATTAGTTGTCTACCTGTGAATATACGTCGGCGAGACCGTGCCTCTGCTGTGAGTCGAAATATATTCATGGGGTCCTCTTCCCATTATGGAATTCGATTTAATTATTGAATTCTCGTCTTTCCGTTGGGGATTACGGCATTACGTAAAAATAGTGGGAGGCACTGCTAAGTTTAAAATATTCCATAACTTAGGCAGTGTATGTTATTATGGAAATTGTCGCTTGTTTGTTTCCTTATTCTATTGTTTATATAGAATTAAACTTTTATTTACTGCACACATATTTTGATATGTTATCTGACTAGACTGTTGGTTACAGTTATTCTAGAATAGGTTCTAGATACTAATAGACTAGGATATTATAGATTAGTCTAAACCATCGGGAACTGTTGTTCCGATTTTCTTGAAAAATAAAGATGGTTAATGACTTAGTTTCTAAGTCATGATAGATAATCTAGATAGATATCCCTTTAGGATATAATACTTTAGAGACAATAGTTTCTTATGCAGTAAGAATTGACTTGAATTAGTTCATGTCTCGAGATTCTTGACTGGCATTTAGAAAGCCCTATTAGGTATTTGTTTATCTAATAATGACGTTTCTAAGCTTTAATTACCTTTAGAGGTAATGTGTCTGACACAATTTGCTAATCAGTTATTTACAATTGTTGTGAATAGTTGAATGCAAATAGTAAAGCTAAAGAAAGGAGATGCGTATATTTGTGTATAGAAAATATCGATTTTCATAATACTACAACTATAGGTATTGGATACCAGATCTCCCGTCTAGTTATTTGAAATATTGGTTAACGATTGTTTTGATATTTGATATCGGAACTTGCGACTATTGGATAGTCACCTGTTCTTTATAAACAATTGTTACATATTTTATAATAACTAGTAGTGTCATTGACGTAGAGATAAACATTAAGAAAAATTATTCGGTAAAGTAAATAATTTAGAACGGTGCTTTATGGGTTTAATCACTTAAGCATTGGATGTTTATTCCGTATGGTGAAGGATGGTTTGATACTAGATCACACCACATATCCTTATCCATTTAATGAATATTGTATTCAGGAAAGTGATTAAGATCTCGTTTAACCAATGATTGTCGTTGGACCACCAGATTTTTTAACTGATACATTGGATGTATGTAGTTTATGAATAATAATTGCTTAAGGTAGTTTTCTATACTTCGTAACTTAGTTGATGAATTGTCATAACTTAGTTATATGTTTCTGAAGGAACACATATTGAAAGTCTTGAAAGTATCAAGTACTTTCAATCCGTTCTGATGAAACGTAGATTGAACATTTTTGACTTGTTCAAATATATTCAATCTAAAGGTTTTAGAGAATTCTATCCTCAAAATTCATAATGTCTTTGAACTGTTCAAAGATCTTTGATACGATCAAACGTATGAATTTAAAGCAATTAGTTCTAAGGTTATTTAGTGAATATGATTCATATTCAATATGTTTCTTCCACGATTCCATCTTGATGGAATTGAGTAGTGGGAGCAATCGAATCTTATATGATTTGATTCGTCTGATATTGAAAGTTACCGAATTAGTTTCAATACTCTTGGGGTTATACTCCAGTAACACTAATTCTTCTCTTTAATTAATGTTCCATTATTTTCTACAGTTGCATATATGATATGTATAGGTAGAAAATTTGAATCTTGAAAAGTTTGAGATTTCAATCTTTCTTTTATATAATAGTTATATAATAGAATTACTTACACCTCGGAGGTATAAGTAAAAGTTTATCATTTATTCTGTTTAATAGAATATTGTATTCTATTTAATAGAATATCTTTCCTACGATCCTAAGTAATAAAATTGTTTTATTACTTGGTGTGTAACATCTGATGTTAACTATTGTAGAAAAGACTTGACTTATTGAAGTCAAATGTGAGAATGATAAATTATAAATGGAACTATGTAATTAATAAGATGAAGCAACCCTTATACATCTTCCGTGCAAGTCCAATAGGATAACAGAATCATTCACGAGTATTTGATACTTAATGGTTCCGTTGTTTTCTTATTGAAGAAAAATATCATATGACTTTTAATGGAAGCGATATTTGATATCGATTCTGGAAGTTCACCATTGAACCTTAGATCTAAGATTGTTCATAGCTTACTATGATCAAGTTTTGAACTTGATTACGCTTTCATTATGAATTAGTTCATGATATGTGCTAATTGTTTGCACAACGGAAGCAATGTGAGCTTATTAAAGGTTTGACCTTATAGTATGACAGTGAGAAAAGTTATACTCAGCAATCTATTGTAGATTCTGAGAAAACTTATCTCTAGTCACACTAATTGAACAATGAAAGATATATTGGTTAATGTTGATAATAAACTGTATATTTTAGCTAAAGAATGCAAAGTGGCGTTTTTGGATGACTTATTCAGATAAGAGATCAGTTGTGATTTCCTTGTTTGAAGAGTTCATTCTGAAATGGCCCTAGAGTTTGTGTTCTGCTGAGATCGCAGTTTAGTGTGCTAACTTACAGAGCCTATTGTAGACTCGGATAAGTCTTCCAGAAATATATGTTCTCTATTTTTGATATCGTCAGATTGTCTGATCTTGTCAAAGTATAGAGAATACAATGTGATTAGAAGGGTTAGTGGGAGCGTACATATTACTTTATAATGTTATAAATCCTAACGACATTATCATTATTATAGTAATAATGAGATGTTTGTGAGGTAAAAGATTTACCTAAGTCTTCTTTACTCCGTGAAAGCAGTGGGAGTAGTCTCTGTTATATTTGATATAAAGTTTTATATATGATATGAAACTTGGAGACTTGTGAGATACCCCTATTAGTCGTACATTAGATATGATCTAATGAAGGACATAACAAGGCTATCTGTATGACAGTTAGTATAACTGTTCGACAGTTATTGTATGTCTTATACATAGTATTCATCTTTCGTAAAGGATGATTCCTTTTTCGAAAGAGATATTGATTAGAATGTCTAATCAATCTTATGTATCATTTGATGATGACATAATAAATACTTTATAATGTGCGATTATAGATATTGATTTAATCGTAACTGTTACGAGTTATTTTGACATCCTATAGACCATATGATGGATCTTGAAACACGTTCTTTGTGATCTTTGAGATATTAAGAACGAGTTTCTAATTCATGGAGAATATAGTCTGCAACCATTAGGGTCATATTAGTTTTGAGACTAATTATGGCGTTAGTGTAGGCATTGCATTTTCGCATGTGAAACCCGATGATGAGTCTCAATTGGAGGCACTACCTTTTTAGCTAAGGATATTGCGGGAAACGGACATCGGAAGGGGAAATTCGGAAAAGTATGTCATCAAGTTCATTCCACAAGTTCACTGTCTTCGTTGGTGCTGCGTTCGTTCCTCCGTTCGAACTTCGTGCAGATTGCGGACGTTCGTGCCGTGTGCGAGGAGGCGTTCGAACGGAGCCGGTAATTCTGGTTTTGCTGCTAGCCTCACACCTCAGCCCATTTAGCCCCCCAAAGCCCATAAAACACATCCCAAATTAAATAAATAAATATTAAACATTAAATAAAATATTTAAATCATTTACCAATTAAATAAAACATAAAATAAAATCATGCCTAATATAAATAAATCAAATACATTATATACTAAAACTAAAAATAAGATTTGCCTAATTAAAATCAATCTTAACCAATTAAAGCCAATCACATATTTGACTTCCTAATTCAATAAGATATACACCAATTTAAATATTGCAACTTCCTAAATTAAAATATTTTGTCCCCCCCTCAATCCTTTGATTTCCTTGTTTAAAACTAAATCATATCCTAACTAAATGCACAAAATCCCTTCCCTTGTCAACCCTAACTCTTCTCTATATAAACAACCCCTAACCAAAGCTATCCTCTTGGGGGACACATATAATTCACACCCAAACGCTCTCGAAATCTCTCTAGACTCTCTCTACACACCCAAGACTAAACAAAAGAGAAAACACTTCACACATACACAAGAAAGAAAACAAAGAAACCACCACAAGTCACCACCCTCCATAGTCGAATCCAAAGCACCTACAACCACCCTCCATAGCCGAATCTAAAGCACCAAACTCACCCTTAGCTGAATCCTAAAACACGCCTAAACAACCTCCTAGATTACCTTAAAACAGTAGCCCAAATCCTTAAAAAACAGTAACATAAAAACTGCATAGATAATCTTAAAAATAATCACATATAATTGCACTAAGAACCCACACAAACTTGGAATAGTTTATTGAAAACGTTAAAACAGGTGGCCCGTGCAGTGAGCAGCAAGACAGAAGCCGAATAGGAGCAGAACGGAGTTCGAATCGTAAGCAAAACAGCGGAGCAGTGAGCTAGGACGTTGAACCAGTGGACCAGAAAGTTGCGGAGCTTTACCCCCTTTCGATTTCCGTGGAACGCGAGTCCGAGAGACGGCTTAAAAGGTTAGACCTGAGGGTATCTTTCACACTTATTCTCATTTTATTTTCTGGTCATTTATTTTGATTATATTTTCTGTATTTGTGGTATCCGTTGTGTGTATGATGTATGTTGTGGGTATCGGATGAATGAGAGATGTGTCAACTCTCGCGGTATATCGGATGGAAACCCGGACATAAATTTCATAGCCGATTCCGAATGGACGGTAATATGATCTGTACTCGGGCCACAACTCCACGTACCGCTTGGGTAAACGGCACCATCTTTCTTTTGTTGTGTTGCTTTTGTTTATTTAGTTTTCTTTACTTGAATTCAATATGTTGTTTAGTTATGCATGATTCAACCAAGCGCATGGGCTTAGTGAGTTAGTTCAAAGGTCCTCCATTTGGGAGACAAAGAGCCGAAAAGGCCACCTTTGTGACACTACTTCGCCGCGCCGGTTGATGTGTGTTCGGTTGGATGCGAGATACGTTCAATCGGGCATACTTAGTTTGATGTTATTGAGTTTATCTTTTATGTATGGTTCAATCAAGCGCATGAGCTTAGTAAGTGGAATGAAAGATCCCTTATGGGGAGGGGTTAAAACCCGTTACCACGATGCTTTGCCGCGCCGGTTGATGTGTGTTCAGATTGGATGTCAGATGTGTTCAATCGGGCATACTTGGTTGATATGATTGGTTCTATTCTTGTATGTGTGATGTGACGCGCATGGGCTTAGTATGTTGGTCTAAAGGTCCTCTCTTTGAGAGATAAGGAGCCCCAAAAGGTCACCTTTATGGCAGTACTTCGCCGCGCCCTTTTATTTTGCGTTTATGTATTGCGTCCCATTTCATGCATCAGGTCTGTTCCCGTTCGAAAGCGTTTACGAACGCAACTCGAACGCGCATGTGTTTTTGCCTTATCATGCGTCAGGTCTCATTTCCGTTCGAACGCGTTAACAACGCCATACGAACGTGAGCATTCTGCCTCATATCCGTTCGAACGCGTTAACAAACGCCATACGAATGTGAGCATTCTGTCTCATTTCCGTTCGAACGCGTTTACGAACGCTACTCGAACGTGAGCATTATGTTTCATTTCCGTTCGAACGCGTTTACGAACGCTACTCGAACGTGAACATTCTGTTTTCATTTCCGTTCGAACGCGTTTACGAACGCTACTCGAACGTGAGCATTCTGTTTCATTTCCGTTCGAACGCGTTTACGAACGCTACTCGAACGTGAACATTCTGTTTTCATTTCCGTTCGAACGCGTTTACGAACGCTACTCGAACGTGAACATTCTGTTTCATTTCCGTTCGAACGCGTTTACGAACGCTACACGAACGCGAACACACTGAACTGAGTCCTCTTCATTAGATTTCATGCATAGTTTTCCTAGTAGTTATCTCCACATGTATAAATATAAATATGTTAATGTATTGCCATTCATATGCTTGTGTCATGATAACATTTGAGTATTATTTCTTGCGGTATATCGGATGGAAACCCAGACGTAAATTCCGTAGCCGATTCCGAATGGACGGTAGTGCGGTCTGTACTTGGGCTACAATTCCACGTACCACTTGGAAAAGTGCCCATATGTGTGCTTGTATGGTTAATATGTGTGCTTGTGTTTTCCTGAATGTGATATGCAAGTAAAGTTGTATGTTAGTTGCTATCTTGATATATGTTAGCATGCAAATTTTAAATGTAAGATATATGCGAAATGCGTACATAAGTTTTATTTTACACATGAGAATTTAGAAGCATGATACTCTTGGAAATAAGTGTTACTTAAGCTTGATTAAATTATTACATAAATCCTTTCATTACAAGTGACATGAGTAAGGGACCATTCCGAACCCAACGGTTTGAGGTCTTCCCTTGCGAGGGGTGAGTGCGGCCTTAAATCTTTGTCCCGGTTCACACCGGGTGGCGACTCCATGTTATTTCGTACTTCCCAACTAGTGCCGCGAGCCTAGGAACGGCGTCGCCCAGGTCCTGTGTCCTACAGTTAGACAGTCTACGTCATAAAGAGTCACAAAAGATGCAGTGGGAGTGTCACGAAGGATTCACTATTTAGTGGAATCAAAATGCAACTTTTGAAGTATTGACTTATGAAGTTGGCATAGTGACCTTTTAAATTAGAAGTTTTAAATTGATGTTGTGTTTGCGGTTGTCCTCATAGTATTTTTGGATTTGATCCCTAAATACTTGGACAACTTAGTAGCTGTAGCACAATACTGGTTTAGCATCAGAGTCATATTAATGTATAATCTAGATTCTACAAAAATATGAATGATGCTGACTATGTGAAACGATGGAGTTGTTTGACAAACTCAATATGTTATAGCGGACTTGTTTTGTTGCCTACCTCTTAAGTACTGGGTGAGCTTTTGAGGACCATGTGCACATACGATGCACATTGAGACGTGATATGATACCGTTGGATTGGCACTAGAGCAAGTGGGGAGAAATTGTTGGGTTGGTGCTCAGAGCGCCAATCCGGACCGTATTTATGTCTGATTCATGAATACGAAACATCCACTTATTCCATAATATTACTTATTTATGGTTGCACCTCTTGTTCTTATATACGTATTCGATCTGATTACGATTAGATTGAAACTAAATGTGGTTTAGTGATATGTATATATTAGACAAATGCCCGATAATATATATGCAGTACACAGTTACAAAGTTAGTTTGTAATTGACATTGGGAAGTGTCACTGCTATATGAATATTATCAAACATAGTTCCTGGTCAAGATTTGCTAACACGGGTCGGTTAGTCAAATCCGTTGAGACCAGTACATGTCGTATATCGAGACTTGGTCCGATGGTTTATCCTAATGAACCATGAGTCTAGGGAGACTCATATAGACGTGTAGGTGTTTATAGTGGATAAACACTGAACGGCTCACCGAAGATTCTTAATGGATGGTACGCCAACGTCAATAAGAATCTTTCGGGTTGAGTAGCATAGTGGTCCTTCGACTTGAGACACCACTGTGGATGTATGAGACATCCTCCACACTTAGATGGCAGTCACGTCATCGATCTATTTAGATCAGACCTCCGCCTGTTCGTTGGGTGTGGATCGATCCTCAGGATATCCTGTGTGTGTCAAGATAGGATCCGTCAGTTCTGTGTACAGAGCATAGGTAGTCCATATATTATTAGCAGTCTGTTAAATCTGTGGCCACAGTATACATCGGAAGTAAGTTCCGAGTGTTATTTAGAGATTGCTAATAAATACGTCGACGAGATAATACCTATAGAGATTTGACGTTTACATCTATATCTCTGGGATTATCTGGATACCTGTGACGGAGAGATTATACGTATGCAATGACCTCGACCTGTATGATTCAGCTAGTTTATCCGTGATCGTCATAATCTACGGGTGGATAGATTATGCACATGAAATTGGATTTTGTGACGGATATACCTGAATCTAGAGAGTCTCAATAATGAAACATACTCGTAGAGCACTAGAGCAACATTATGAATAATGATGATTATTTATAAATCGTTTAATCGTTAAACGAAAAATACATGCGAACGGGCCGAACCGTCATTTCTAATTAATGTGTTTGTTTTTAATATATGATTATTATAAATACACATTAATAAATAGTCAAATAAAGGTATTTGACATATATCATCAATATATGTATTTGAGATATTTAAAGTAAATATAATACATATATTTGATATATTTGTATTTAATTAATTATTTAATTGTTAAATGATTAATATAATTAAAATATAAATATATCACCAAATGATAAAGTTAGGAAATGATTATAAGTTGCAATTGTTTACTTATACATTAAAGGAAAAGGTTGTCAAATTGATTTGACTTCTTAAGATATTTGTTCAAAATTGTTTGAAAATGAAAATATCTTTTTCCTTTATTTTTCATTAATTTCGGCCATAACACTTAAATATAAGAGTTATATTCTTCTTAGTTGCATTTGTTGACTTATATAAATATCTATAAAGTGTTATTAAGATATTTTTATCAAGTTGATTAAATGTAAAGTGAAATGAAATTGAAATTAAAAAACTTGTATTCCTTTAGTGAATTTCGGCCAAGGCCATTTTGATACAAGTATATATTGTTTTTCATTTCATTTAATGCTTAACCTAATACACTTTAAAGAAAAACTCCATTAATGGAAGCAAAGGAAGCTTGTGAGAAAGAAAGAAGAAATCAAAGAAAGCTTGGATTTTAGTGAGTTTTTCCAACTTGCTATTAGAAAGGAAAATGTTCCTTAGGATCTAGGCTTTAACATATGATGTTCTTAGGTTATTTATTTCTTTATTCCTTGTGTTTTTGTTGATGGAAGTTTTGATGGAAGTGTAGTGCATGTATAAGGAGGAAGCTTGTGACTAGTGTAGTTACAAGTATTCTTTTATGGTTTTGGAAACCTTGTTGCTAATCTAGAGTTGTTGACCCACTCTAGATGACCTAGATTTGATCTTGAGTTGTTTCATTGTGTTGAGACTTTGATTGGATGGAATAAAGATGATTGAAGTGTTGGATTTAACCAATTGGTCTAATTTGTCCAATTTGATGAAATTGAAAAATTAGGGTTCATGACCAATTCCAAATTTGGGGCTTTTCATATATGTTGTGTATTTGGATGTGTATATGATGCATATAAAGTTTCATGTTCATTGGATTACATCTTGATGTGTTTTGATACATGAAATGACAAAGTGCACAAAATGGGTCCTAATTGGTGCATTCGGCCAAAGTGGAAAAAAATTGGATTTTTGTGCTTTTGGTGTTTTGATGTTTTGAACATGCTAAGTTCATCTTAGAAATGATTTAGAATCATTCAAAATTGATTAGATCAATTTCGGACTAAAATGGACAAAATACCAATGTAAGGGCATTCGGTAAATTCACTTGAATATGATTCATTTGAATTTTATTTCATAATTTGATTATTGGAATATTAAATAAATATGTTTATTTAATTAATTCGAGAAAAAATTTTGAAATCGGAAAATACGATTTTCCACCGCTTCCGCTGCGTTACCGGATTTAGCCCCTAAACCCCCTATAGGATTAAGATTTCTAGGACATCAGACGGATATTATTATCACAGACTCATTATATTGAGAAGATACTCGATAAATATATCAGAGGGGATCTTAATGTAGCTAGAACCCCAGTAGACCTAACTCTTCATTTATCAAAGAATACTGGTTCAAGCATATCGCAATTAGAGTATTCGAGAATCATCGGAAGTCTGATGTATCTCACGAATAGCACGAGACCTGATATCGCTCAAGCTGTGAATCGGCTTAGCGATATACGAGCAATCCAGGACACAACCACTGGAAAGCCATAGTAAGAGTTTTGAGGTATCTGCGAGAAACTTCAAAATATGGGCTACATTACGAGAGATATCCTGCTGTACTAGAGGGTTACAGCGATGCTAACTGGATATCTGATACGGTGGATTCCAAATCCACGAGTGGATTTGTTTTCACACTTGGTAATGCAGCCGTGTCATGGAAATCCTCGAGGCAAACGTGTATTGCCCGGTCTACTATGGAATCAGAATTCATAGCGTTAGACAAAACAGCGGAAGAAGCAGAATGGCTTAGAAACTTCCTGGAGGATATTCCTAGTTGGCCCAAACCGGTGCCAGCGATTAGCATACATTGTGATAGCCAATCGGCAATTGGGAGAGCCCAAAATACAATGTATAATGGCAAGTCTCGACACATACGTCGGAGACATAATACCATACGTCAACTGCTCTCAAGTGGCATAATAACGATCGATTATGTCAGGTCGAAGGAAAACCTAGCGGATCCACTAACTAAAGGTTTACCTCGAGAGCAAGTTGAGAAGTCATCGAGGGGAATGGGCTTGAAGCCTATAATCTAAGAATTGTCACTGTGGAAACCCAACCTAGTTGACTGGAGATCCCAAGATCTAGCTAGGTTCAAAAGGGACAACAGAAACTTTGTGCAATTCAAAACAAGCACTGAAGAGTTTCGTACTCTTTCCCATTCCGATAATGACGCTGAGTGCTGTCTGTCATTGGTTAGGATAAGCTAAGGCTTTTAATGATCACTATATTAGGAGATGAGTCCTAATGGGGGTAAAGACAGATTACCTCTTCATAGCAGATCACCTATTTCAAGTAAGAAGTGAGGCCGCTTCCATGGGAACCTTTAAAGGCGGGTTACCCTAAAGTACTTGATGAATCCAGGACCGTTGTTCAGGGCCAAAATGAACACAACCGTAGAACGGGAAAATGGTCGAATTAAAGCTGTGTGTTGGCAATTGTCTTGGTTTACACCAACGGCAGAACAGTTCAAGACTATGGGTCACTGGTTTGCCAAGTAAATCCGATTGTCACTCACTAGGAAGGAAAGGTTCAGGCGAAAGCTACCTATTTCGATGCAGCTTTAGCTCACGGTATCTCTCTCAAGTGTCATCTTGAATATTATAAGAATTGTGGGGGATAAAGTTCTTAATATTATTGTTTAATGACACTAATTTTAACAACAATCAGAAAACAACATAATCATCTTAGGATTGCAATGGCATGGCTTGAAAATTAGAGAAGGGATACAAAGTGAACAATTAGTTTTGTCTAAACAATTTGATGTTTGTACAATCCTTAGTACAACTTATATTATAATCATGTATATTTGAAAAAACACAAATACCAAAAATGGAATATAAATTTTTTTTCTAGATACATAAAGTTTTCTTTTCGGTTATGAGAAATTATTAATGGATTAAGTTTTATTATTTCTAGATACATACTGTTAGGTTACGTCTTAATTAGGCTTAATTCTTAGATTTTGCGTAGGTGAATTAAGTTTATATGATCATGATATAATTTGGATCACTTTCTTTGGTTTTTTTTTTTTTATGTAATATAGTTATAATCTTAAAAAAAAAACTATTTTTTTTAAATATTGATTATTTATATGTTAGATGTGTTTCTCATGATTCTAGCATTTATTACAAATGATTGATCATGGGTGTAATACATATTTTAAATACCAAATATATACATTACAAAATTAAACAAATTTTCTCAATACTTTACGAAGGGAAATAAATTTTCCAAAACCTTTATATAAGATCTGAAATGATAATTTACAATCTGTTATATATAATACTAGTTTTTGCCCGTGCCTACGATACGGTGTTACATTATTTGCTCGTGCCTACGGCACGGTGTTACAAAATTAAATGATTTTATTTTTAATTAAATGATGCCCGTGCCTACGTACGGCACGGTGTTACAGAATTTAATGGTTTTATTTTAACTTTCTATATTTTAATTTGAAATTTTTTTTTCCATTTTCATCAATCAATTCACTCTCTTTCCTCCAATTACCAATGAAATGATCTGGGCCGTCAATTAAGCCACATAAAGAGAGCCGTTGGATACACTCTCTTTCCTCCAAACACCATTCTCTTTTATTATATAGATATATAAAAGCTCCGCTATTTGGGATTTATTGTTTCGGTTTCGAAAGCTATCATGTAAGATTACAATTGTATTTGATTGAGTAAGTCCTTGGTACAACGCTTCCTTTCCACCAGATAATAGAAGATCATGGATATTAATTTATGGATTATTGGCTGACACAGAAATGTAAGTCGTATTATATTATTGAATAACAAACCCTGAATCATCATATCTATCCCCCTGATGAGGAGTTTGTTTTCAAACCCCTGGTTCAAACAGGAGAAGTATTTTATGCTAATGTGTCTTGGATGATCCACATCTCAGAATCATACGCTGATGAGTACATTTATATTTTTGGGAATTGGTTGGAATGTGTTCTTTGTTAGTGACACAATCGCGTTATTTGTTTTGATGATACAACGAGAATGAAGTCTTCGACGCACATATGCGAGTCAATACAAAAAGATGTCGAAGCGTAATGTGCTGAAGAGCGAGAATGTGAAGACTTGCGGCAAATCGAAGATTATCTTGCGAAGTCTTAGCTTAGGGCTCTAATTGTAATGTGAATTGTAATATTCAAGTGCCTAAGCTCATAGGGAACATGCACATTCACCTAGATGCATTAGATTCATGTACAAAATGCATTAAAATTTTCATATCTGCATTTTTGGTACTGAGACCGGCATACCGGTCCCATACCGGTGTCCATACCGGTGAAGTGCTCTATTTTGCACACTCACTGGAACCGGCACGGACCTTACCGATCCCATACCGGTGGACCTAAGTACTGCAAGGCTACTGGAACCGGTACAACCCAAACCGGTCTCTATACCGGTCATATACCGGTGAGCCCAACGACTAGTTCCCTTACTGGAACCGGCATGACCTAAACCAGTCTACATACCGATGACATAACCGGTCAAGCTCTTCATTGTGCACACTCTCTGGAACCGGAAAGGACGAAATCTGTCACCATACCGGTGACCATACCGGTCTAACGGCTGGATTCTCCTAACGGCTATATTACCATTGGAGACCGGCATACCGGTCTCAGCAGTGACTGTTGGGGAAGCTTTTCATTTTCTATATAAATGAACCCCAATTCATTTTGCCAAGATTAGAGAACACACATACATCTTCATACACATTCTCTAAGGCAAAAACAAGAGAGTCATTACACCTTCATAATCAAACACTCTCAAGCTCACACACACACCTTCATATCACTTGGTAGTGAGCTTAGAACACTTGTGTTTGCAACTTACTCAATCTTCTTAATATTTGTAAGTGCCCAAGTGTGTTTTAAATCTTCTCATACAAAAACATTTGTGATTGTGAAATCTCATCGGTTGGGTAGTTGTAAGAGTTTGTGAGTAAGCCTACGAACAAAACTCGAATTGTAAAAGGTTCGGAGTGCACCTTTGCGGAAAACTCTTGGTTGCGGGTGAACCACGGAAACTCGATTTTAGTGGAAATCTTCAAGTGAGGCTTGGGGGAGTGGACGTAGGCACGTTTGGCCGAACCACTATAAATCTCGGTGTCGTATTTCTCTATCCCTGCGCTTTTACTTATTGCAAGTTTATTTATATTTATATGTGTTGAATAGAAAACTTGCATATAAGTTATTTATTAAAATAGAGAAAATCAACCTAAGTGCTTATTTGGTAATAAGAGCTAAACTCGGCAAAGATTTTATAATTCCGCACTTATAGGCGATATCCCAATTCACCCCCCCTCTTGGGTATAGAAATTGTTTGTCGACATTGCTTGTAGGTAATTTCATTCTTATCTATTAATAAGATTTTGGTTCACGTGACCTATTGCGGCATAAGCTTGTCAAAATTGGGGGAAAAGGATTTGTAGTTCTCCACCTTACTGCTCGACCATGCCGATAATATATATATATATATATATAACAAATACAACAAAATTAATTATCAATTACTATATTTTTTAAATGAAATAAAAAATATGATAACTCGGAATCAGACAAGAATCGGTTAGGAATCAATAAATATGATATCATATTTAATTGGGTAAATTTAAATTTTAAAATATTAAGAATCCATATTTTTAGATATATTTCGATTCCACTCGAAATCTAAACCGAAAGAGAAATCGATTTTACTCCCTCCTATCAAATAACAATCTCAAAAGTTAAAGTGAGTGTTTTAGGCCTGTGTAATGTAAGAGAGAAGAAAGATCATGGCCCAGAAATCGACTTCGGGAACTTAAGTTCAACTTTCATTCCTTCCATATTTTTTCCCGCATCCGTTATCATTGGGGAAAAAACGTCTGATTTAGTGTTTAAAAAGGAATTATAAAAACGAAGTTATTTTCGTGGTGCCTTTTCTCGACATTCTAATATTTTAATCATTGGCGCTTTCTTAAATCCAATTCGTAAGAGGCTATTATATTCTAAATCAAGATTTTACCCATCCCAATTAGGATATAAGATTGATTTTTTTTAGAATTTCTAATTCAAATTGGTTTCCGTTTAGAATTTGGACACCAACTCTTATATAAGCCCTAACCTATCACTACAACACCTTCATTCACAAGTTTAAAATTCAACTTCCTTATCAAAAGCTCATTTCTTTCTTGATCATTTGATTACTCTCTTATATCTTTTTCTTATAAGATGTCCAATTTCGAACTAAAATTACGACGAGATGCCACCATTATGATCAATATGGGGAATTTGAGTCGTGAATTGTCAAATTTTCCCCCGGGTTTTATAATTCAATTGAGTGTTCATCAGCAGAACTCTAATCCATTATTACGACCACCTATTAGCAAACCAGTATTGTTCTTCTACGTGCTAGATACCATCTTTTTATCCTACCAAGGAATGCTACATTTCTTGTCTAGTATTCTTGTTGGTGAAGGAATCCAAGTACGCAACGACGGACGATTCTTGAGCCCCAATAATTGGCTGCAATTTAACGCATCAAGGCCACAATCAGCGCCAATTTATACAGCAACGTATTTAGCACAATGTGTTCTCAATTATGCTTGGTCGATGAGGAATAATAATAATATCCACAATCGTTTCATTAACATTGTGTCAATTGCAATTGATTTAACAATTAGTAATTACCAACATCAATTTCAATTATTTGATCCCGTTGATGAGACATTTATATTGGAATCTTTGCCGACCATTAAGCGAAATACGGCATTGGCGCCTGCCGTGAGATTGGTGGAAGGGATCATCGAGGCTTCATGTATAAATGATTGTTCAATCTGTTTGGAAAGATTTGAAGTTGGACAGCTGACATCATCCACGCCTTGTGCTCATATCTTTCATAAGAAGTGCATTGCTCCATGGGTAATGAAGAATCAGTCATGTCCATTATGTCGTGCTGATTTGTCTATACATTGCTAGGCTTTTTTTAGATATGTTACATTTGTATGTAATTTTTTTTTTTTTGTATAATGTTTGTTCTTCTTTGTATGTAATGAAGAATTTTCTTGTGTGCATATGTTTAAATGTTTTTTTTTTTAATTTTTTTTTTTTAAGATTTCAGTTGGATTAAAAAAAAAATTTATTAAAAATAAAATTAATAAGCAATTTCATCAAACAAATAAAATAATTTAGGAAGTTCAATATTTCCCAAATATTGAGAATGTTGTCTTCATTGACTAGGTTTCTCTTAGTATCATAAACTCAAAGACTAAACATTGTGTGTGTGTATATATATATATATGTGTGTGTGTGTGTGTTTCTAGATGGTAATATCTATGAAGTTTTGAATTAAACTTCTGAATTCAATAATAATAATAATAATAAGAATGATAATGATAATAATAAGAATAAGAATAAGAATAACTACCACCACAACAACAACAACCAATGCTGCTCTACTTGCTATGAAACATATAACAAATCCCAATTGATCACCTATGCAGATTTATCCTCTAAATCTGAATCAGCATCAGCATCAGCGACTATAATTGATCTTAGCCAGCGAGATGAATTAATGAGATAAACAAAAGAGCAAGTAATGGTCCAGGTGACCAATCCCTGCATATAATCGAAAAATTACATCTTTTTTGGTTTGGAAAAAGAAAAAAAAAAAAACAAGTTTTAACAATTCAGCTCATCTTTGGCATTGTAATAATACATCACCTGTCTAAGGATTTCTAACTTTGCTTTTAGGTAATACCAAAGGTGAAAAAGCCTGAAGCAAGTAACAACAAATAAATCAAAAAGATTAATTACTTTCGGTTGAGTTTTATGAAAGAGGCAATGAATTTTAATATTAACTTTAATATTTTAAGGAGTTACAAGAAGTTAATTTTTGGAGAAGTTAAAAAATTCATCTTATTATAATTATTTAAGTGGTGTTAAAAAGGAGTTGGAATTTAAATACATACACACACTACTGTTGAGACTTGAGATGATGATTTTTAACGAGATGGACGTTTCCTTAAAAATTTTCAACGTGTAAAAATGTTTAAAAGTGGTTCCAAGTTTCTTATGAGAATATTCTGTTGTAAAATAACGATCACTCTGGAGTGTTTGAGGGAAAAACCAAATTGTATTTATTACTATCAAGAATAAATACACAAGTTTACAACTTAGAAACTCACAAAAACCTCTCACTCTCTATACAAATCACACACTCACTTGGGATGATGTTCAACTGATCCAGAGGCTCCATTTTATAATGATCAAACCGCGTGAACAGTGTCACGCGGTTTGCCAACTCACTCACACGTTTCAGCTATCATGGCCATGCAAGTCAAGCTTGCTTCCTGTAAATAATATGCATGGAGGCAATCTTATTCGTAAGAGGATATTATATTTTGTAACAAGATTTTTCTTATTGCTATTAGGAGACAAATTTTGATTTTTTAGAATTCCTAATTCAAATTGGTTTCCGTTTAGAACCAGGACACCAACTCCTATATAAACCCTAACCTATCACTACAACACCTTCATTCACAAGTTGCTAAAATCCAACTTCCCTTATCAAAAGCTCATTTCTTTCTTGATCATTTGATTACTCGCTTATATCTTTTTCTTATAAGATGTCCAATTTCGAACTAAAATTACGACGAGATGCCACCATTATGATCAATATGGGGAATTTGAGTCGTGAATTGTCAAATTTTCCCCCAGGTTTTATAATTCAATTGAGTTCTTCACAACAGAACTCTAATCCATTATTACGACCACCTATTAGCAAACCAGTATTGTTCTTCTACGTGCTAGATACCATCTTTTTATCCTACCAAGGAATGCTACATTTCTTGTCTAGTATTCTTGTTGGTGAAGGAATCCAAGTACGCAACGACAGACGATTCTTGAGCCTCAATAATTGGCTGCAATTTAATACATCAAGGCCGCAATCAACGCCAATTTATTCAGCAACGCATTTGGCAGAATGTGTTCTCAATTATGCTTGGTCGATGAGGAATAATAATAATATCCACAATCGTTTCATCAACATTGTGCCAATAGCAATTGATTTAACAATTAGTAATTACCAACAACAATTTCAGTTATTTGATCATGTGGATGAGACATTTATATTGGAATCTTTGCCGGTCATTAAGCGAAATAAGGCATTGACGCCTATCGTGAGATTGGTGGAAGGGATAATCGAGACTTCCTGTATAGAGAATTGTTCAATCTGTTTGGTAGGGGTGAACACAATTTCGAGTCAAACAGCGAACCGCACCGCACCGAACCAAACCGCGCGGTTTGAAAAAATATTAAAAATGATTTTGAACCGCACCGAATCGAACCGTAAATTTCGGGCGGTGTGCGGTTTTGACCCATGTCAAACCGCGAACCGCCCAAACCGTAAATTTTGACTCGAACCGCGACCCGAACCGCCTAAACCGCCGTCCCGCGTTCAAATTAAATATTATTTTATATTTTTCTTCTTCTTTAACTATGAAAATTAAGATATTTAATGATCATATAATAATATGTAATGAATAAATGAAAATTATGTAATTTTTTCTTCAATTATAATGTGAAAACACACAAAATTTTCTTAAAAAATTTATAATCCAAACCGCCAACCCGAACCGCCACGGTTTTCCTTATCAAATTTGCGGTTTCGTTTTCTAATTTCCCAAACCGCCAACCCGCACGGTTTGAAGTAAAAAACGAAAAAACCTCCCCGAACCGCACTGCGAACACCCCTACTGTTTGGAAAGATTTGAAGTTGGGCAGTTAACTTCTTCCACGCCTTGTGCTCATATCTTTCATAAGACGTGCATTGCTCCCTGGGTAATGAAGATCCAATCATGTCCATTATGTCATGCTGATTTGTCTATACATTGTTAGACTTTTTTTAGATATGTTACATGTGTGTGTAATTTGTTTTGTAAAATGTTTGTTATTCTTTGTATGCAATGAAAGAATTTTCTTGTGTGCATATGTTTAAATGTTTTTTTTTTTAAAAATATTTTTAAGATTTCAGTAGGAAAAAAAATATTTATTAAAAATAAAATTACTGGATAAGGCCATAGGTTTGGTTTTCGTTTCTGTTTCGAAATTAAAAAGTCAAAGAAACTGAAAGCATCAGTCAACGATGACTCCGCGCCTTATCTCCTGCGCTTCCACAGTCACCTCCTCGTTATCATTCCCTCCAAAACATCCAATTTGGAAACATAATCTCTCGCCCAAAATTCAAAACAATCGAATTGAAATCTCTCGAAGAGACGCCGCCGTTTTACTCACATTTCTAACTCACGTGTCTTGGCTCACTCATCCGTCTCCGGCCAACGCTTTCTCCATTGGAATCTGTACGCGGCACTCTTCGCCTGCGCCATTTCCATTTAGTAATCACTAATCACTCACTGCTTCTTGCAACCGAAAAACCTAATTGCTTGTTTGTTACGCAGCAGGACCAAAGGACTGGCTTAAAGAACAAAAGAGGAAATCCTCCAACTTCCTTTTAGCCCCAATCGATGCCTCACGACGAATTCTAAACTCTGCGTATCTGTTACTCAGTAAAATTCTCACTCTATTACTATTATTGTCTCTCTAGTTATCAATTTTATTTATTAATTTTGTCAGCTTTGGGCAGAGGCTAAAGAATCAGATTATATGGAGAAGGATTTAGAGGAGGTCCAAAACATGTTTAGATCTGCGGCTAGAGATTGTGTTCCACAAGAGAGGAGCTCCTTTGTTGCATTTCAAGCTAATACTGGTGTCGAGGTTTGGTTTTTTGGTCTTTTACATATAATTTGTTTTCGAATGTGTTGTTTTCTGTAAATTAGGGTTTCATTTAGATTAACTTTATTTTTTATTTTTGTCTTCTTCAAAAATTTTCAAGTGAGATAAATAGATGATTGAACAAATGTTATAGGAATGAAACGGATGCATATGATTTTGTTGTTCCAATTCATGTAATGCACAGGTTTGCACATTTCGTTTGATTGTGAAGAATGCCTCTTCATTGCTTGATAATAAGGATCCTGCAAAATTGCAAGCTGAAGCTATACTTGATGATCTGATAAGGTAGTTGCTGGTTTATATAGGCTTTCAATTTGCAAACTAATTAAGTAGATCTGCAAAAGTTTTGTTTTGTTTATGTTTGCTGATAATGGAGTATCTTTGTGCCAAGAATATCTTCTCTTTGATCTTGTTTCTCCCCCCTAATGCTTCTTATGTTGCAGATCTTTTGCTTCTCTTAATGAATTGGCTGGTGACACTGGTATTGAACTCTCTTCCAAAAGGTATGCAATCTTACTAGAATGTGGATGTGGGAGAAGCTTTTCTTCTAAAGAATATATACTTTAGAAAAAAAGCTTTTGCTCTTGTTTGACACTATGGTGATAGTGTTATGTAGAATCCTTTTTTGCACACATGAATTAGCAATCAAAATTGGGCGGTTCTATCGACAACATTGTATCCTGAGACGGTTGGTGCGTGCCGTTTATTATGCAACTGGTTGGGACAATTTTGGTGGCCTTAAGTTGTGTTTATCCTCGCGCTTCATGCTGCCATTACTTTTGTGGATGTGTCAGTGAGCTGGTTGTCGTGTGCTTATTCTGTTTTAAGATGTTTGCAGACTTATGAATAAGCTGGATCATTACTCCTGAATTTAGGTTTAATGGTTGTCATGTGCTTATTCAGTATTTCATCTATGTTCTTTTTCTTAATTAACCTACTTCAGTTATTCTTTTGTTTTTTTTTTTGTCTAATAATTATTCAAACCTTTATTGCAGACAAAAGTTGGCAGATGCACTGATGGACACCATATCTTCCCTTAACAAATTTGAGCAGGGCATTAAAGACTGCCTCGAAGTTTGACCATTCTGGTTTTCTCCTGCAATTAAAACACTCTGGTGTATGTTCTGCTTTGTCGTTTTGCAGATGATTTTGTATTATGTAAAACATAGGAGATACTGGAATTGCTGAAAATGTCTATTTCAAATTTATATGTTGGTTCTACAATATGTTTTCCTTTCCGTTCTTTTATATCAATTTATAATTTGTGTTCGTGTTTCTCAAAATGTTCAAGTGCATTTGAATTGTGAATGGCCACAAGGAACAGTGACTTTTAGAACATCGATTCCCTTCATCTGAGAATCCTGCTACAGTCTTGACTCTTACCATATGCAATGGACAAAAATTTTGTGCCATCTGATTTTGAATGAGCATAGCCCATTTTGGTTTCCAAATTTTTACTCAATGGTTGTGAGAGTGGGTTTTATCCCTCTCTTAGCTGTTTCCAGTTAAATCAGTTTGCAAAATTGAATTTCATACATGAAAATCATAAGAGTAGTTTAACGAACCCCCAGTAGGAAGGAACTTAAACTGGAGAAGTTTCATGAAATTTTATTACTGGCTACTGGGATTATAAAGTATGCTTTGTCCTTGCTCGTGGCTTAAGATAAAAGGGTAAACAACATTAGATGTATGCAAATATGCATGTTTACGACCTTGTTAATCATCACACACAGCTCAAATTTATGTTATGATTTGGTTATATGTGTGTGTTTGCCGTTGGACAAGGCTACAAACAATAGATGCTACATCTACCCTGTAATTGGAAGCCAATGCCTAGGTTCTACATTATAACAGCTGGCTCTCTATGCAGTTGTTTGATTCGGTGAACCAGATGCCTGCACCAAATACAGTCTACGGCATGGTGTTCCATCATCTGGGTTGGTTTGCACGGACCTGGGCAAACTCCGGAGCTTGTTGAACAGATTTAATGGATCATGCATGAGCCCAAAATGAGCATCTGGATCACCAATCTGTGAAAGCTTTACATGAGAAAATCCCAGGGATGGCAGGAGATGATCAGGCCAATCACTATAGAAATGGAAGATGGAACTGGATAGTGTGGTTGTTGGTTTGTTCATGAAATCTGCTAAAAGAACTGTGTGGACAAGGGTGCACTTGTCAGCTATGAGCTTCAGCACCTGCATGGCATGGGTGTCCAAAAGGTAGTAGATGATACCTTCTAGAACCCATACCGTGTTCTTTTCTGGTTTATACCCTGATAGCTGAAGCTTTTCAAGCCAATCACTCTCTCTAATGTCTGCTGCTACTGTGGTTAGGGATTTTGCTCTCATCCTTAGATGCTGCTGTTCATCTCCAGACTCTGCTGCTGTCTGTATGAGAGTGGTTTTCACTTGCAAGACTTCTGGAAAATCTACTTCAAAGACGTCACTTTCTTTCAAGCAGCCTAAACGGTACGCCCTTGTGTCCATTCCTACAAATAAAAGGCATGTTACACACTAAGCTTTTGATCAGTGTAAATGCGATTGAATATTTGATTGACTATCATTATGATTTTTATATTCTGACTTGTAGAGATTCTTTCTTCTCAGAAGACATCGCGACTCTGGTGTATTCATACAAGCTATCTACACAAAAAAATTTAATTGCCAGTCTCACTACCACAAATTTTTCTAATAATTGCTAATAACTGAAGGTTAGGTGATCTGTGGTCATCATACAAAAATTGCATGAATTATATTAGTTATCTGTTTTTGTGTGTAGGTCCATCATTCAGTTGATGGAATATTGAAAAGTTGGGGACCTCAGAGGCTCTTGTTTCAGCTGCATTACTACTAATCATGTAACAATATGATAACACACGTCAAAAACCAGGGAGGAGTGATCACAAACCTGCACCAAGGAGAACCACCTGTGCTTCTCTGCTGTTAAAAGAATTAAGAGCAGCTTCAATTTGAGAATCAAACCAGAGGGTTCGAATGGCAAGAATTATCCCTGAAATTTCTCGTGCATTGTTTAGACGGTCTTGCTTTATTTTCTCATGAACGCTTCTTAGATACGTCTCCCCTGCGAGCAAGTCCGCAAGTGGATCATGTATTACATGCTTCCACATGGCTCTTCCTGCCGCAGTTTGGCATGCTGTCCGTTGAAGGTAATCCCACTGAGAATCAATTTTTGCATGGATACGTCGAACTGTGTCAGTGAGTAACAATTGTGGAAGCTTTAGCTCCAGCCATTGTGGGTTTTCGGGTAAGCCGTTTTCTTGGTCTGTCATGTCTTTTGAGTATGGAGGAATTTGAAAAGAGTAATAGAAGGGAGCAAGGAGATAATGCATGCAATATATAATAGGAATGGTTCATATTATGCAAGCAGTTGGAATTGTAGTTGGGGATAAGAAAAGAGAGCCACACATAACGAACGTTTGAGAAAAACCTTCAATCGTATCCGGCTCTGCTTTGATGAAAAGGTATGAAACAAAATAGTCCACGAGTACCACAATTTCATATGCCCGAAACTTCCTTTTCTAACATGTCTAATCCAAGGGTGACCATGAGTTTCGGTGGGTCCTATATATGTTTATAAAGTGTGTAGCTTTTATCGATAAAAAAGAAATTTTTGATTTTTTTTTTTAATATGTATTAATTTTTCTTAGATTTATGGCTCCTAGATTCAAATTTTAGAGTTCTATTTGACTCTGTGTGGGCTGTCATCAGAGTCACCCTAATCTAATCTAATCTAATCTGTTAAACATTAAAAAAAAAAAAAAAAAGTAATATTACTACGTCCACGCTCGATTTTGTTATCAAATAGGCAAAAATTTCATGTCGTATTCGGAAAAGAAATCGGATGTGTGCATTGAGCGGAGTATCATTTTTATGGGGTGGGGGGAATGAATGGATCAAAAGACTTTATCGGAAGCGGTTGGTGCCCCTCCCCAATTTGCAAAATATGACAAAGCCAAGGCATTCTATGCTGCAGAAGTACGTACTTGTCTTTTGGTAGCTTATGGCAAATGTGGCTTCATTCCATCCAAAATTGCCAGTAGTAATAAGTACAAGACAGCTGGTGTGTGAGAGAGACTGCTTTCAGTGGGTGGGGCTGTTGGACTCGAAAGATTCCCACATTGCGAATTACGTTGGCAATTGAGTTGTGTTAGTCAAATAACCCCAAGAAGCTGATATGTTGATATTTTTGATAATTTCATGTGTTTATAAACTGAAACTTGTTGGCATTAGAGGTCGATTTCTTAATGATCAAATCGAGGAAATTGATCCGAAAACGTTGCAACTCCTAAACCAACGGATAAAACCTCGCCTGCAGGGGCTGCAAATCGCCCTCTGGTTCGTATCCATGCCGGTATCCTCCTTCTCTTTGATCAAATGAAGCTTAATTCTTAAAAGTTACTCAATTTTGCTCACTGAGCATATAATTGATCATTCTGAAAAGGTGCTAATAGAACTGATAAATGACAGCTTAAGGTAAAAAAATTCATGTTTTGTCAAATGTAAATTAAGGGCACTGTGTTGAATTTAGTTGTGAGTCAACTTTATTAGCTGAGGGTTCCACGTTCAAATGTGAATTATATGATCTGTTATGCTTTTTTACAGGGAAGATATTTCCTGTGGTAAAGAATCAGCATCTACTGCTATGTACTCTTTTAATTGGAAACTCCCTAGCAATGGAGGTAATATTAATAAATTAATAAGAAATGAGGTTCTGTGTCAGTTTTAGGAGACAAACGTTTGTGGTTTCATCTTTTTTTTTTTATGGTTGTTTCAATTATCTCTTTCTCATCCTTATAGGCTCTTCCTATATTCTTGGACAAGCTTGTTCCTCCCTGGGCTGCAGTCTTGATATCAGTGACTCTAATTCTCCTGTTTGGAGAGATTCTTTACTGAATTGGACATCCTTTCTTTGAAATGGTGTCATCCACTTCAGTATTTTTCAATTTGATTTTAGGTACAGATACTGCCACAAGCAGTCTGCACTTTTTTTCTTAGTTTAGCTCTTCTCCTTGATTCTTTTGTTCTTGCAACTCAAAGCTGAAGTAATTATATTTAATATTTATGTCCACACCAACTAATTTCTTCATAATTCTTCACGTGACACCATCAAATCCGTGTTCGCGTTTGTGTTGTTTTTGTTCTTTTGGGGGCGGGAGGTCATATGCTTATCTAATGTGTGCAGGTTCAAAATCTGTTATCACTTATCAGAAAATGAAATAGACTTTTTTTTTTTTTTTGGAATCGTTAGAAACTCGACCGCCAGACCATATCTTCCGAGCTTAAGCGGAACAGGTAAAATCTCTGGCTGTCTCAGGCTCTTACAAGAAACGCACTCGCTGGATTCGAATTTAGGACTTTAAAGTGAGATCATGAATCTCACACTACCAAGCCACGCCCCTTGGGGACTGAAAATTAATTAGACATTTGCATCAATTTCAGTATATTATATATTTGACATAACACAAAATCATCTGCAAAACGTCAAAAGGAGAACATACACCAGATTTGTTAAGGGGAGATATGGTGTCCATTAGCGCATCTGCAAACTTTTGCTGCGGTAAAGGTTTGAATAATTATTAGAAAAATATTAAAAAAAAATGATAATTGAAGTAGGTTAATTAAGAAAGAATGTAAATGAAATATTTAATAAGAACACGACAACCATTAAACCTAAATTTAGGAAGTAATGATCCAGGCCATTCACAAGTCTGCAAACATTTTAATGTCTTAAGAGAATAAATAAATTAAATTGATAAACTTAAGCAAATTCCTAAAAAAAAACACTATATTAAATCACCTTTCAAATGATGACACGTCATATGTCATCACTTGAAAAAAAAAAATTATGTATTACACAACTATCACTCTTCAAAATTAGTATTAACCTAACATTACGCATGATTTTCTCAAAAATATTACATGATTTATTTTATATATTGTACATATATCCAATTTCTTAGCACTAATATTATATTTTTTTTATTTTTTTAAGTGGATTATGTGTCAACAATCCACATACGTTCTTCACAAAAGATTAAAAACATAAGGATCCCTGCAACAGCAAGTACCAACAGGCAAATTCAGGGGAAAAAATTACCAAGAGGCAACAATTTATCCAAAAGAGAGATTAATTCCACATAGAGACAATTGATTTTTAGATATACTTCATGTGAATACCTAATAAGGCCTCCAAATAAGCACCGTTTCTTAATTGTCGGGTCCTATTTAATATTGTGATTTGATATGTGATCAGATAATAAAATTGTTTTTATCATAACTTAAATTTTAAGTGTTTGGTTAATGATCCAAAAAAAATTACGATAAATTATAGTGAATTTTTTTTTGAAAACTGAGTTTTACAAAAAAATTCCATATTTTTAGAATTTATTAAAGATAGAAAAATTAAGACGGATCATTAATTTAAGTGTAAATGGGAAGGCATATGTAACTGGAATAAGGATTCAATGATGAATACTTAATCAATTATCACGATATAATATGAGTATCTAGTAATTTTTATTATCTTTTGATTATTGATTCAATAGTCAATATAAATTTAGTTCAATATTGGATGCTTTGCACTATATTCTATTTATTTATTTATTTATTCTAATACAAAAATATATAGCGGTTGTAGTCACATGACTCACGCTATATATTTCGAGTTAGGATCCCCTTATTATTTCTCATTGAAAATGTCATTTAGTGAAATCCTGACATATGACATTCAACTCAATCTTAATCTTTTATATTTGTATGTATGTTATATGCAAATATATAATAATACTAATGAGAGATAATAAAATTTTTTTTAAAAAAAAAACAAGAAAAAGATTTTTGTCTATATATTTCATGTCATTTTCCAACTTTTTGCTAAACATTGGATTAGATTCTGATGAGCGAATTTTCAGAGTGGAAATAGATTTTTGTCTTTAGATTCCAATTATGTATTTTGGTGCGAATTTACAAATTCGGTACCACAATAGTGTAAATAGTGTCAAAGAAGAGAGATAGTGTTTTTAAAATGACGGATATGAATTTAGTGTTGAGTTGAGTTTGTGTAAAAAAAAAATATAATTGTCTTCAAAATAATGCATAAAAATTCAATAATGAGCTAAATTAATGTTAAACATTAAATCAATTATCATGATTTATGTCATGTGAATTTAATATAAGTCCCATTTATTTTTTAATTATTGATCCACTACTTAAGATCCTAATTCCAAAATGACAACATAACTATGTTATGACATAACATAAGTATAATGATTGTGTTAGATGATTCATGGATCTGATCAATTTCCTTTTCTTTTTCTTTTTCTTTTTTTTTTTTTTTGAAAAATTCAACCCAACAATATTTTATTATTTTCAAATTTGACTATTTTAGATCGATCGGATTGATTGAAAATTTATACGCCCTAATTCTTCTTAAAAATGATAATTGAAAGTACATTCGGTCACGGTTACGATTCGGAATCGAAATCGAACTGGTCAAAATATTAACCGAACTAGTGGTGACGATTTGGTTACGGTTAAATAAGTTTTAGAACCCCTAATCGGTGGTTCCAACGATTCTAAATCATAACCGTTTTAATTTTTGATTTCAAACCGGAACCTAACCAACCCCCATTTTACTGGTAAAATGGGGCACATTTTACCATTGCCAACGGAAAAATGGGCAGGAAGGCAGCAGCCCCATTTTCAAAACGGTCAAATGGGAGATAGTATATCATGTTTCGGGTGTATATGTCATCACTCTCACAGCAGTTGGGTCCCACACAGTTGTGAGACCCAGTTATTGTGAGAGAGATGACATATACACCCGAAACATAATATAATTTTTCGTAAAATGGGGCTGTTTTAATATTTTTTTTGGTTTTTTTATTAAATAAAAAAATAAATATAAGAAAATCCAAAATTATCTTTTATAACAACAATAATTTGATGATATTTTTAGCATGGTAAAATTATCAAAAAAAAATCTATAAATACCCCTATCAAATCAATTTTTAAACTCACTGAATTTCTCTCAATTATAAATTATCATTTTCAATATCAATCTCTCAAATTCTCTATATTCTTTAAAGAGCACGTATCAGATTCTTTTGAAAATTTGTGTGATCACACCGATACTAGAACCGAAGGCTCAACGACGACAGACCCGCATTCCCCCGAAGAATAATAATAATAATAATAATAATATAACTTGTAAATTTTTAAATTCTAATTATGTAAAACATATAAGGTCACTAATTAAAAAAATATTGTATCAGAACTATGCGAGCTTTGATTCATCTCTATACCTCAGGATGATACATAAGTAGCTTAATCTTGTAAAAACTAAGTGCAAGTTCTTTGTAATAAAATATTTTAACATTTATTTACAATCAATTTTTATTTTACAGTTTTTTTAATTTTTTTTATTTAAAAAAATCGATTAACAGTAAACAAATCATACGATTCGATTTAATTCGATTATGACTAACCGTATACGATTCATCGTAACTGAACCATGGCCTATTTTAATTGAATGTAAACTTAAAACAAAAATCACATGAAAACCAAACAAATAAAGTAACTTGTGAATGAATGTTTTACGGCATAGAACTAAGTAGATGCCATGCCACCGACAAAGAGCAAGAACCATATTATTATAATTAATGAAAATTTTTAAAACGTTGTTTTTTTGAAGTCATCAATAACAAGTGTAAACCCAATTGTGGGGTCCAGTATGTTAATGACGGATAAAAATATTATTTCTTATATTTATTGATTAGACGAGTTTAGTACATGTATTTGACATACCCTTTCAAATAAAAGTAAAATCTTCATGTGAATATGGACTCGAACATGGGCCCAATATGTTAGGGACATAAAAGGAGATAATTTGTACCCATTAATTAAACAAAAATTGTACAGATATTGACATCCTCATATTATACCTGGAATATTACCATCCCTAATCATGCATGTTAGTTTCATGTGTGTTGACAATTTCTGTAACAAAACAAGTTCAATTGAGTTATAATGAATCTTGAATATCTCGAAGCAATTGGACAAGTATTTAGACAACATCATATTGAAATATCAAAGTGCTATTCACTCTTTTGGATATTTCAGAATATTTAGAGCTTCAATTGATATGAGGCCAGTTTCATTGGAAAGTATACTCGAAGACGATCGTGTGCATATAAAGAATGCATGATTTGGCCAAGGGACGAGAAAGTTACAATCGTTTTAAATTGCACCTCAAACCAGTCCGCGACGTGCGTTCATCTGAGCATTCTAACGTTCGGAGGCAAAAACTTTGCATTTGAGGCGCGTTTGAGAGGCGTTCAAACCCCCATGTGTACGTGGGTTCTTTTGGACAAGTTTTAAGCCAATTTTGCACTAGGAAAAGCCTATTTTTGCCCTATATTTTTAAATAAATACTTAGTCACTTTACCCAGGGGAAGAAACACTATTTTGAGAGTAACCATATAATTTGTTTCTTCATTCTTGACAATCAACCTAGAAGACTTCATTGATTACATTGTCTTCTTATCTTTGGTAAGATTGTTCTTTGATAACCATCACCACAAAAACACAACTTTAACCCAATTTCCTAAGGAGGAAGATTGGCAGTCAGAGTCCTGTCATTGTGAGTTCGCAGGGTTGATCCACACAAAGACTTCATAGGTTCTGAAGAATGTCGCTTGGTGCGGGCTCGATAAGTTATTTGGGTTGTTACAGTGTAGAGGTATTAGAGTCAGCAGAGTTGTTGCCATAGGTTTTGTACCATCACTGTGAGTTTTCTCGTTATAGTGGATTTTGGCTGGTAGCCTAGATACCCAGAGTAGTTTTTTACCGGCACGAGTTTTCCACTTCGTTAACAAAATTATTGTAGTTGATTTTATTTTTATGCTTTCGTTTATTTGCATTGATTTATAAGGATGTTTGATGATTTTGTTAATCCATAGAAATAATAATTAAGACTCATCTTAAATTATTTTGTTTAATTCCGCATAGGGTTATAACCTTATACTAAAATCGAATTTTCAATTGGTATCAGAGTCTGACCTCGATCCTTGACCCTTAACTATGGATAGAAACCAACCATTGAATTGCACTTTTTTTATGGAACTGAGTACCCTCATTAGAAGGTTTGCATGAAAGCGTTCTTCAAATCCTTAGATGAAATAGGGTGGATGTCGGTAGAATATGGGTAGAAACCTCTTATGACCGCTGTTGATGGGGTCTCTTCCTCTAAAGATAAACTGACTTAGACAAGAGATGAGTTTGAAGCGAGCAACGGAAATAGCAATGCTCTTAATTAGACCTGTCCGGTGGTTCGGTTCGGTTTCAAACCGGACGATTCTCGGTTCCACGAATGTGGAACCGGAACTGGACCGGTTAATTCTGGTTTGGTTCCAGTTACGGTTCCTGATGAGCAAAAATATATCACTATTTTCCGCATTTTTAACCCAATATTTTGTTTAGTTTTTCGGGTTTTATGAATTTTTTTATGTGTTTTGTGTTATTTTACAGATAAATAAAGTTTTGGGAATCATTGAAATCAAATCGGGGCCAAAACAACGAAAATGGACAAAAATGGCAAAATCATCATTTCAGCGTCGCGACGCGCATACCTTCTGCGTCGCGACCACTAACGTGTGTCGGTCACGTGTCATCATCACATGATGCCGACAATACACGTCATTGCTAACGTCAGCGTCGCGACCTTGAGCCAATAATTCAGTCTGCCGACAACCGCGTGCCACGTGTCATCATCTCAGCAAAGCGCGTGCCACGTGTCGAAGATCTACGGCGCATCTCGACACCCAAGGTTGCACGCGTCGCAACGCGAGGGACCTAGTGATGCCTATAAATTCAGGTCGATTTCATTTCAAAATTTCATACCTTCCTGAAATTCCTAATAGGGGATTAAGGATTATATCTTGTTTGTTTAGTTTTAGTTATTTAATTTATGTATTTTTATTTTTAGTAGTAGTAGTAGTAATACTTTCCTAAGGTTCTGAATAAGGATGTAAAGATTTTATTTTTATTTATTTAATTTTTGCACTTTTAATTATGCACTTTCATTTTCAGTAATAGTATTAGTTTATATACTTTTTATTTCTTTTATGTTTAGTAGTTAATTTTCTATTGGGGAAGAGTGAAGCTTTTATTATTATAATTTAGATTAATATCCCCTTAATTATAATATATAAATTATCTTAAAACCTGACTTAATTGGATACCGCTTTTATGGTCGGTTGGACTTAATTAAATTGATTTTAACCTGACTAAATTGGATACCGCCTTTTGTTGGGGTTTTGGGCAAAGGGCGTGGCGGAAGCGCGGTTCGAGCGAAATCATAATTTTAAACTTTTTAAATTACCGAATGAATTATTCAATATCCAATATGAATAATTTATTCATATTTCACCTAAACATATTTATTCGATATCAAATAATGACATAAATAACTAAGAAATATCGCGAACCTTTTACGAAAAATATTTTTCCGCAAAATGGCATAAAACGCGTTTTTGACTGAACCGACCACTCAATACACATGAGGGTTGCCTAGGTCAGCCCCAATAGTATTAGGGCAGTTCATGGGCTGCCCGAACAGTGATAAATTCACTATTTAGGCATCCGTCACCCGGTTGGCTCAAAAGTCACCTGGTAACGCCGTTTTCGCTTATGTCAACTCCGAAACAATTTCCGGTAATTGTTCTAACACCCAAAACACATCCAATACATTCAAATGACATCATTTTCATCACAAACAACCCAAATTTTCCAGATCTGATTTTGCAACAAAAAATGTTAATTTTTCATGTTTTAATCAAACTTTTCAAGATTAATCCAATTAATCAAAACACCAATCAAAGTCACCACACATGAACCACCCAAGAATAATTCTAGACATTACAAGAGTGGTCATAACACTCTAGAATGACAACATATCATCAAATGATCAAATTGGACAATAATTACAATAATATCATCCAAATCTACTTCACACATGCTTAACAGTTCCAAAAACATCTTCCAACACCAAAAGCCCCAATTTTAACAAGTAAAGAAAACCCTAGAACTATTCTAGCAACAAAGAACAAGAAACTAAATTTCCAAACTCAAGAAGATTAAAGATTACCTTTTAATCTCCAATTTTCCTAAGCTTTTTTCTTGATTTTCCTTCACTTTCCATCATGAATCATCAAACATGATTTGAGAGCTTTTGGTTATGGTGTTTTTTGGCCATGGAGGAAGAATAATGAAGAAAATAAAATTTTCTTTTTTTAAATCCATTTGGCCGACATTACAAGGGCATTATGGTCATTTTGGAAAAAAATAATTCAATTAATTAAATCAAACTTTATGGTAACAAATCATATTTGCACACATAAAGTTTAATTAAATCATGTCATGTGTCACCAATAATAATTAAATATTTTTCATAACAATTATGAAAAAAATTATCAATTAATTATTCAAATATTTAACATTTAAATAATTAAATAATTAATTAATATAATTATTATTATATATGTATTTTATTTACATTAAATAACACATACATATATTAATGGCATGTGTCAAAATCTCATTTGACAATTAATTAATGTGTATCTAATCAAATTATATATCAAATACAAATACACAATAATTATTAAATGACCAAAATCCCCTAATGCATGTGTTATCGTTTAACCGTTTAAACGATTCGAATTAACTCACTTAAATCGATGAAGTATTATGAATAATCTGTATTATTCATAACGTGTTGCCCAAGTGCGCAACGAGTACACTTCATATTGTGGGAATTTCTAAGTTTTGGTTTATCCGTCACGAAATCCAATTTTATGTCCATAATTCACCCACTCATGAATTATGACGACCACTGATAATCTCGCTAAACTATGCAAGTCGAGGTCATTGCATACGTATAATCCCTTCGTCACAGGCTATCCATATTATACTTAGAATATAGATAAAAACGTCAAATTCTTTCGGTATAATATAGTCGACTTTCAATTTACGATCTCTAAATAACACTCGGAACAAGCTTCCGAAGTTATACCACGGCCATGGATTTACTAGATCGTAAACACGTGAGGATACCTATGCCCTGTATACAGGACTGAAAGATCATATCTTGATACGCACTGGATATCATGAGCATCAGTCCACACCCAACGAACAGGCGGAGGTCTGATCATGAATAGATCGGTGACGTGACTGTCATCAAAGTGTGAAGGATAACTCATATATCCATAGTGGTATCTTAAGTCAAAGGACCACTATGCTCGCTCAACTCGAGAAGATTCATATTAACGGTGTACCATCTATTAGGAAATCTTTAGTGAGTCGTTCAGTATTTATCAAATAAACACCTACATGTCTATACGAGTCTCCAGTGACTCATGGTTCATTAGGATAAACCATCGGACCAAGTCATGATATACGACATGTACTGGTCTCAGTGGATTTTACTAACTGACCAGTGTTAATAAATCTTGACCAGGAACTTTATTTAAGAATATACAACTTATAGTGACGCTTCTCAATGTCAATTACAAACTACGTTGTAACTACGCACTACGTTGTAAATCCTAGGGTCTTTATCTAATATACATGTATCACTAAATCAGATTTAGTTTCAATCTAATCATAATTAGATATCTAATCGCAATTAGATCGAATATGTGTATAAAAGACAAGAGGTGCTACCATTAAATAGTAATATTATGGAAAAAGGAATTGCTCGTATTCATGAATCAGACATAAATAAGATCCAGATTGGCACTCCGAGCACTAACCCAAAAATTTCTCCCACTTGCTCTAGTGCCAATCCACAGTATCATATACACATCTCAATATATATCACATACCCATGGCCCTCAAAAGCTCACCTAGCATTCAAGAGATCAAATCCAAATATTATAAGACAACCGCAAGTATTACACTAATATGAAAACTTCTAATCTATAGGGTCACTATGTGTGGATGCTGGATTTCGGCCGAGGTCCATAATCAGAATTTGTAGGTTGGGGGCATTAGCGATCCTGCAAAACAAAGGTAGAGTGAGCGTGAGTAGACTGCACACCGGTGTGGTGGGTGCCGTGGGCACTCCGACGCTCAAGTCAGTAGTATGAAATGAGCAATGAATAAGTAAAATATGAAAGCAAGGTTTAATGTTACCTTGACCTCTTTGGGTGGCCGTGAGGGCGGTGGAAATTGTTTAAAGGGATGGAGTACTGAGAGAGCTTGTGTCAGAGAGCATAAGCATGTAAGAGAGAAGTGAAGCTTGGATTGGAGAACTTTGAGTTGAATGAACTCTTTAGCTTGAATCATGCTTCCATTTATAGGCCAAGAAATACTGCCTTTTTAGTTGGCACATAGAGGTAAGTCCCACAACGTGATCAAGATATAATTATTTAGTGATAAAAAATCTCAGCATGTGGAGGATATATATTATGTTTAGTAAAAGAGGGAAATAGTTGGTAATGATTTAAGGTATGTTTATATTATGTTTCTTGGTTTGGCTTTATGTGTGTATCCTTATCTGCATGCAAGTGGAATAAGGTCTATTTTGGGCTCTGCCCTAGGTTTTCCAAAATAGTATTAAACCTACTAAGTTGGGCCACTGCTTGTGGGTTTCATTGTTATTTGGGTTCGAAAGATCAGACTTTTTTGCCACTGGCCCAATTTTGGTCCGTACAGTTTGTCCCATACTCTTTAAGTCAAGAAGTCTTTGACTTGGAGAGTAATTTATGCATGTCGTATGAAACATGATTTGTAAGAGTACCTATCAAGAATGCAGAATTCTGGATACTTTCCTTTTTTATCGGCTGGGTTTAATGTCTTCTACTCGTGAGAATAGAAGAGTTGCAGAGTCTTTTCAATGTTTCTGGTCGAAATGTAGTCATTGTCATGAACTTGACTCGACATGAGACATGGGGATGTCCCCAGTAAACTGAACCTGCTGAAGGTTCAATGCATATTTTACACGACACTGTGTCGTATGGTCTGTAGGAAGTCCATGTCTTTAACTTGATTTGACATGAGTCTATGAGTGATGTCCCCGATCGATTGAACCAGATGAAGGTCAAGACAATCTTCATAGTATTGGTCAAGGACCAGGAGAGTCTTCAAATTTTTCTAGACCAGATAAAGGTCATATGTTTATTCTACATGAGCCATGGGGATGTCCCCAGTCCACTGAACCAGATGAAGGTTCAGGTCTTCCATTTGACTCTACATAAGCCATGGGGAATGTTCCCAGTCGACTGAACCAGATGAAGGTTAGAATAATCTCCATACTACTGGTCAAGGACCAGGGGAATCTTCAAATTTTTCTAGACCAGATGAAGGTCATATGTTGACTCTACATGAGCCATGAGGGATGTCCCCAGTCCACTGAACCAGATGAAGGTTCAGGTCTTCCATTTGACTCTACATAAGCCATATGGAATGTTCACAGTCGACTGAACCAGATGAAGGTCATAACAATCTCCATACTAATGGTCAAGGACCAGTGAAGTCTTCAAATTTTTCTAGACCAGATGAAGGTCATATGTTGACTCTACATGAGCCATGGGGGATGTCCCCAGTCGAATAAACTAGATGAATGTCAGGACAATCTCCATACTACTGGTCAAAGACCAGGGGAGTCTCCAAATTTTTCTAGACCAGATGAAGGTCATATGTTGACTCTACAAGAGCCATGGGGGATGTCCCCAGTCGACTAAACCAGATGAAGGTTCAGTGTACACTCCATACGACGGGAAGTCTTCAATGTCGTCTGGACTATGAGTAGTCCAGGTCTTCAACTATGTCATATGGCATTGCTTGCAAATTTCAAAACCACAATCATGGTAAGTAAAGAAAGGAGAACATTGATATCTGTCGTCTGAAGGATTTGTCGAGTGACTAGTCACTGGCTTTTCAATGTAAGAAACATACACTGTTTGACAGAAACAATGCGAGATCCTTTACTTGCCTGTTGTGTCGACTGGGAAGAAGATTGATAATGAAGTCCCATATGGAGGATGTTTCTTTGTCTTATATCTTAAGTCAACTATACATATTGATGAAGGTACAAGGGAGTCTACAGATACTAGATCTGATGGACGTCAAAGAAGATTTCATTCTACAACACTTAAAAAAAGTACATCAGAGTCTACATGACCTGATGAAGGTCCAAGGAAGTTTACACACTCCACTATACCTGATGAAGGTACATGGGAGTCTACACACTCCATTATACCTGATGTAGGTACATGGGAGTCTACATACTCCGTATATGATGAAGATCCATGAGGTCTTCATGCTTCATTCTACATGATCTAATATGAGTCAATGAAGATCTTTACTCTACTATACCTGAAGAAGGTCTATGAGAGTCTTTCCTCCTCATACTACTAGTTCTGATGAAGGTCCATGATACTACTGTCGAATGGCATGGACCTGATGAAGGTCCACAAGGCACAGTCGAATGAACCTAATGAATATCTATGAGAATCTTCATACTACAAGACCTGATGAAGGTCATGAGACTACTATCGAATAGATTTGTTGTATGGACTTGATGAATGTCTATCAAGGTTATAACTCATTCTCTTGATGAGGACTTATGAGACTACGGTCGAATGGACTTGATGAAAGTCGAAAGAACTATAGTCGAATGAACTTGATGAAAGTCCAAATGAATTCTTACTCTACTTGTCCATGAGACTACTCTCGAATGGACCTGATGAAGGTCAAAGAAGGTCATCACTCATTATACTAGACCTGAAGAAGGTCCATGATGCTACAATAGAATGGACTTTGATGAAAGTCATTAAGGTCATCTCTACTCTACGAGACTACTGTCGAATGGAACTAATGGACTTAATGAAAGTCCAAGGTCATCATTCCTGATTCTACTAGACCTAAGAATGGTCAAAGAGGTGTTCATTCCTCATACTACAATATACTTGATGAAGGTCCATGAGACTCTTCACTCTATCTGACCTGATGAAGGTCAGAAGACTACGGTCGAATGAAACTAATGAAGGTTCATGAAGCTATGGTCGAATGAACTTGATGTAAGTCCAACTGAATCTTCATTCTACCTGACCATGAGACTATTGTCGAATGGACCTGACAAATGTCCATAAAACACGGTCGTATGAACCTAATGAATGTCAATGTGAATCTTCACTCTACTAGACTTGATCTTCATACTACCTAACTTGATAAAGGTTGGTCGATTGGACCTAAAGGAGGTCCAAGAAAATTTCCATTCTACCTAACCTGGTCGAATGAACCTGATGAAGGTTCATGGGGCTTTTCCAATGCTTTCTAGAGTTTATGTAAATCCATCCATATAGTATTGAGTGGATGATAATCTCCATACGTAGTGTGGAGATGATTATCCTCATATGTAGTATGGAAGAGATGGATGCCTATCAAGGTCATTAATAATTATATAAGACCTGAATAAGGTCAATGATAATACAATGGAATAAACTTTGATGAAAGTCACACAGAATTTCCATACTACCTAATCTGATAAAGGTTGGTCGATTGGACCTAAAGGAGATTCAAGAGAGTTCTTCATTCTACTAGGGATGGTAAAAGATTTCTTATGTAGTCTGAAATTGGATTTATTAAATCAACGTAGCATGGAGATGATGACTAACCTTTCATGTCGCCTGAGGAAGAGATGGCAATTTCTCCATGCATCATGGGTCGATGGTCTTTCACCTTGTTGTTCGGGAATTAAATGAACAAGATGTTTTATCATCCCATGCATGTCGAGTGAGACCTCATGAGATGATACTACAAGTGTTCTTGAAATTAAAATATTTTGGAATAAAGGAAGAATTCCATTCGACCATCATCATGTTGTGTCGAATGGACTTCTCATACGTGCATGTTCAATTATAATTGGACTTGTTGTGTCAAATGGGATCTTTCCCTTAAGCCTTCACATGTGTGGTGTTGAGTGGCAGACTCACTTAGTGCCAAGATTTTCATTTGTGTCCTGCTGAATGGCGCACATTCACCTAGTGCCGAGATTTTACATACATCATGTCGATTGGCTCACTCTTCTATTGTTATACATTGTTGTTTGGTTGCTTCGTTGAGTGAACAAGTCGGATCCGTACATCAATGCTCTCAGTTGAATGGACAATGTGGAGATTTATTTGGTGCTTGTCCTTTAGCATATGGAGCGTGTGTGTATCATTTTGCAATTTTAGTTTTGCACGCTTGTAGGAAGCTACTTTAATCTATGATGCAGTACCAGGCGACGTATAACAGAGATTGAGCGTTTGCTTTGTCCTTTTGCAAGAGGAGAGTTTTCTCTCTCTATTCACGTGGGATTGGTAGTTTCATACTACTTTTCTCAAATCTGGCGAGTGAGCCAATTAGCTTTTGTTTCTAAATGAATTGGAGGTAGTATGATATTTTCTCATTTTGAAAAATCCGTCCTCTTTCTTTGTGGACTAGTATAGGTTTATGATTTGTCCTTATGCGTTTTGGCATTTTATGGATGGCTTATGCATTTTGGAAGCTAGTGTAAGGCTTTTGTATGTGGCTTTTCATTTGGAAGCTAGTGTAAGGCTTTTGTATGTGGCTTTTCATTTGGAAGCTAGTGTAAGGCTTTTGTATATGGCTTTCTTGGGTGCATATATGCTTGTTCACGTGGCTTGAGTATATAACATAATGCTATGTTTTGTTATTTTTTATAATAAGTATTGTATGCTTTTGTTGAGCTTTGTTGAGTGGGCCATTATTTATTTGCATGTAGCATGGGGCTTCATGTGCACTATGGGTAGTGAGCTTTTATTTAACTTAACTTTTTCGGCATGGGGTAGTTGGCCTTACTTTATCTCCACTTTGTCAGTTGTGAGGCTTCTTTTGTCGGATGAACTTTCTTCAACAACCACGTGAAGCATGATAGAGATAAAATGGTATCTTGAGCATTGGACAACTTGCAATCCTCTTGGAGCCCTTAATTTTACTTTTTACGTCAATGGGCTTCATGCATGATGCATGAGGGGTCGCCTCTCATATGTACTTTCTTAGCAAGTTCCCATGTGATAGCTATGCACAGAGCTTTGTCGAGTGCATGTCTACAATACCAAATTACTTGACTCATCATTCCTCTCCCAATTGTCCCAACGATAATTTAATGAAGAAGGGATTAAGGTCCATTAAATTCTTCATTCTACTTTCATGTAGTGTGGAGGAGATGATAAGCCTTTCATGTCATCTTGAGGGGATGAAAATCATCTTAACGTCGTGTACGGGCCAAATTTTATCTAAGGGCAATTTCGACCTATTGCTTCGGGCCCAATACGAAATGCACCCCAAACCCCAACATGGATCCAGGCCTTAGTTGCTACCTTGAACCCACACATTAAAGGAGGCCCCAAAGTTTAATATATATAGAGACCTAGAGATTCACAAGCCCAGGCCCAATGAAATACCACATGCCTGAACCACAATCAGGGATCACCCCACGCCAGTCCATGTAACACCCAGGCTCATAAACACCATCCAGCCGTTTTCTAGTCTTCAACGAGCAGGCATAATTACACCTTCATGACACGACCGTTGTGAACACACAAAACGTATATCAATTAAACGTATTCATGAGTCTCACATAAAATAACTTATAAAAGGAACTGAAATCTACAAGGTGAGGGGGCTCTCATACTCATGGCCGGAGAATACTTTCTTCATAGCCCTCAACACCTCTCATCTACCGCCCTCACGGCATAATATGAGAATCAAGGTAATATCTACCATTGTTCTCCATCCTACGATGTTTATAGCTCATCTCCTTTACTGACTTGAGCGTCGGAGTGCCCCCGGCACCCACCGGTGTGGTGGGTGTCGTGGGCACTCCGACGCTCAAGTCAGTAGTATGAAATGAGCAGTGAATAAGTAAAATATGAAAGCAAGGTTTAATGTTACCTTGACCTCTTTGGGTGGCCGTGAGGGCGGTGGAAATTGTTTAAAGGGATGGAGTACTGAGAGAGCTTGTGTCAGAGAGCAGAAGCATGTAAGAGAGAAGTGAAGCTTGGATTGGAGAACTTTGAGTTGAATGACCTCTTTAGCTTGAATCATGCTTCCATTTATAGGCCAAGAAATAATGCCTTTTTAGTTGGCACATAGAGGTAAGTCCCACAACATGATCAAGATATAATTATTTAGTGATAAAAAATCTCAGCATGTGGAGGATATATATTATTTTTAGTAAAAGAGGGAAATAATTGGTAATGATTTAAGGTATGTTTATATTATGTTTCTTGGTTTGGCTTTATGTGTGTATCTTTATCTGCATGCAAGTGGAATAAGGTCTATTTTGGGCTCTGCCCTGGGTTTTCCAAAATAGTATTAAACCTACTAAGTTGGGCCTCTGTTTGTGGGTTTCATTGTTATTTGGGTTCGAAAGATCAGACGTTTTTGCCACTGGCCCAATTTTGGCCCGTACAGTTTGTCCTCTACTCTTTAAGTCAAGAAGTCTTTGACTTGGAGAGTAATTTATGCATGTCGTATGAAACATGATTTGTAAGAGTACCTATCAAGAATGCAGAATTCTAGATACTTTCTTTTTTTATCGTCTGGGTTTAATGTATTCTACTCGTGAGAATAGAAGAGTTGCAGAGTCTTTTCAATTTGTCTGGTCGAAATGTAGTCACTGTCATGAACTTGACTCGACATGAGACATGGGGGATGTCCCCAGTCAACTGAACCTGCTGAAGGTTCAATGCATATTTTACACGACACTGTGTCGTATGGTCTGTAGGAAGTCCATGTCTTTAACTTGATTTGACATGAGTCTATGAGTGATGTCCCCGGTCGATTGAACCAGATGAAGGTCAAGACAATCTCCATAGTATTGGTCAAGGACCAGGAGAGTCTTCAAATTTTTCTAGACCAGATAAATGTCATATGTTTATTCTACATGAGCCATGGGGGATGTCCTCAGTCCACTGAACCAGATGAAGGTTCAGGTCTTCCATTTGACTCTACATAAGCCATGGGGAATGTTCCCAGTCGCGTTCAAACGGACTGACGCAGAATGCATACGTTCGTGTAGCGTTCGGAAACGCGTTCGAACGAGATCACCAAAATGGCATCTGAAATGACACAAACACATGCATGGATAAACAAATACATAATGTAGGACCTAGTATGCTCGATTGAGCATATTTCACCTTCAATCAAGTGTACTTCGTCCGGCACGGCAAAACATCGTGGTAAAGGTAGCCTTTAGGCATTTCCCTATAATAGAGGACCTTTAATCCACCCTAGTTAGCCCATGCGCACTAGAATGCAATGCATGCGTAAATAAAACAATGATATGCAAAGGGTAAATGACATAATAAAAGGCGCGGCAAAACATCTTGGTAAAGGTAGCCTTTAGACATTTCCCTCGAATAGAGGACCTTTAATCCACCCTAGTTAGCCCATGCGCATTAAATTATCAATGCGCATTAAATTATCAATGCATGAATAAATAAATAAATAATATGGGACCTTGTATGCCCGATTGAACACATTTCCCATTCAATCGAGTGTACTTCGTCCGGCTCGGAAAAACATCGTGGTAAAGGTAGCCTTTAGGCATTTCCCTCGAATAGAGGACCTTTAATCCACCCTAGTTAGCCCATGCACGTTAAATTATCAATGCATGACTAAAGAAACAACACATCGAAAATAAATAGCGGAATAAAATTAAATACCAAAATATAACACGTGCTTGAAAGTTTCTCAAGCGGTACGTGGAGTTGTATCCCAAGTACAGACCGCACTACCGTCCATTCGGATTTGGCTACGGAATTTACGTCTGGGTTTCCATCCGATATACCGCAAGAGATAACACACAATCATCAACTCAATGTAGGCATGGAATATGATAATGCATGTGATGAAACAACAATAAATAACAGAAAAGATAAATAGTAAGCTACGTGTGAAATATTAAAGGAAAAAAATGTCTGAAAATAAATGGCGGAATAATAAAAGAGAGATGTGACCAGTGGTTTGGCCGTTTTTAATATAGGACTTCGCATGTCTGGTTGGACGTATTCCACGTCCAACCAAGCATGCCGTGTCCGGGATAACAAAGTAAAATATAACAAATGGTACCCTCAGGTCTTACCTTTTAAATCGCTTCCCGGGAGTGCGTTGGGACGTCGCCGAAAGGGTTAACGCTCCGTTATTTTTCTGGTTTTCTGGTTCACAGTTTCACTCACTGTTTTTCTGTTTCATCTGTGTCGTTTTCTCTATTTTCTTCACTGTTTTTGCTGTTTTTTCACTGCAGTCTTCCTCGTCGTATTTGTTCACTATTTTGGGGTGATATTTGGACTGTTTTGGGGTATTCTTTACTGCGGTTTAGGGGCTGTTTTGGTATGTTATTTCAGTGGGGTAATGGGCTGTTTGTGTTCGGTTTCGGCAGGGGACAATTTCTTGTTCGTTCAGTGCTAAGGGCTCCAATGATGGCTTTGTGTGCGTGTGTTCTGGTAAGCTGTGATTGTGTTATTTTTTGTGTGATGGTCACGGTTGAGTGACTTATTTGCGTGAAGAGGTGAATGAGGGCAGGCTGCTTAGGGTTTATTCATTGTTTGAAGTGTGTGGCTGAGAGAGATGAGAGGCCAGAGTTAGGGTTCTATGAAGTGTGTGGTTGTTTGCTGCGTGGAGTGTGAGTCGGTGGAGTTAGGTTGGAAGTGAGTGGGATACGTGTTTCATGTGAGTGGACAGTGAGTGTCGTGAGCAGTGCTCGTGGTCTGTGTGTTTATGCGAGTAGTGAAGGGCGTGAGGGTTTATTTGTTGAGAAAGAAAGAGGGCGTCAAGTGAGAGATGGAGAGATAACAGCTTTTAGGTTTTTTTTTCTGTCTAGAGTCTAGGGGAGAGGACGATAACTTAGGGTTTATTTTAGGTTGAAGCCGTGTGAGAGGGAAGATGAGAGGGATTGAAGCCGTGAAGATTAGGGTTTCATTCTGTTTATGGTTTTTTGGTTACTGCCGAGTGTTTTGAAGCTTAAGGTTTTGTTTCTTGTGCTTGTGCCGTGAATGAGCTAGCTAGTGGAGAATAGGGTTTGGTTTATGTCCCTTTTTATAATGGTATCCTAGGGTTAGGGTTGTGCATGAATTGTAAAAGGGAAACAAATCAAGTGATTATGTGTGTATTTAATTAATTTATTTAAGGAAATAATATTTATATTTTTGGTGGGGGAATTTCTTTTGGGAGGTGATTTATTTAAATTGGATTTGTTTTATTTAATTTTGGAATGTGATTTATTTAATTTAGGAATGTGGATTTGATTTGATTTAATTTGTGACATGTGTTTTAAATGTTTTAATTATTTTTGGATTGGGCTTGGGCGAAATGGGCTTTGGATGGGTGCGGGGGTTTTGGGCCGAGGCTTAATATTTTAAAACAGAGATTAATTGGGCGAACTCGAGGCCAATTAGCGAGTTAAATTTGTTGATGTACTTATTTCTTGAATTTTTCCCTTCCGACGTCCGTTTCCCGCGACTTCCGCAACTTATCGAGTAGTGCCTCCATACGAGGCTCATCATTGGGCTTTATGCAAAAATGCAGGTGTCTACAGTCATAATTAGGATCAAAACTAATATGACCTTATTATTGCAGACTAAATTCTCCATGAATAAGAAACTCATTCTTAATATCTCTAAGATAACAAAGAATATGTTTCAAGATCCATCATATGGTCTGCAGCATATCAAAATAACTCGTAACAGTTACGATTAAATTGATATCTTTAATCGCACATAATATAGTATTTATTACGCTATCATCATATGATGCATCAGATTGAGTAGACATTCGAATCAATTTCACTTTCGACAAAGGAATCATCCTTTACGAAAGATTAATAATATATACAATAGATACATTAACTGTCAAACAGTTATACTAACATTAACTGTCAAACAGTTATACTAACTGTCATACAGATAGTCTTGTTGTGTCTTTTATTATATCATATTTAATACACGACTAATGGGAGTATCTCACAAGTCTCTTAGTTTTATATCAATATAAAACATTATATCAAATATATCAGAGACTACTCTCACTGCTTTCACGGAGAAAATAAGACTTAGGTAAATTTTTTACCTTATTAGCATCTCATTATTACATTAATAATGATAATGTCGTTAGGATATATTGTTAGGGTTTTGGGCGATGGGCGCAGCGGAAGCGCGGGTTCGGGCGAAATCGTATTTTTAAAACTTTTTCAAAATACCGAATAAATTATTCAATATCTAATATGAATAATTTATTCATATTTCACCTTAACCTATTTATTTAATATCATATATTAACATAAATAATGAGAAAACTCACGAAACTTTCACGAAAACTGTTTTTCCGTAAAATTGCCTAAAACACGTTTTTGACTGAACCGACTACCCGACACTTATGGAAACTGCCCAGGTCAGCTCCAATAGTGTCGGGGCAGTTCATAGGCTGCCCAAATAGTGACAGACTCACGGTTTGGACAGCCGTCACCCGGTTGGCTCAAAATCCACCTGGTAACACCATTTTTGGCCATCTTCGCTTATTTCAAGTCGGAAACACCTTCCAGAAATTGTGCCAACTCCCAAAACACATCCAAAACATTCGTAGGACATCAAAAATATCCCAAAATTTCCATTTTGGGCAGATCTGATCTGCAGACCGAAATTCATCAAAATTCATGCTTTAATTCCAATTTTCACCAAGATTAATCTAATTAATCCAACACCAAAGAAGTCCCACTACATATTAACAACTCTAGAACAATTATAGGATATTTAGAGTGGATCAACAACTCTAGAATAGCAACCATCAACAATTGATAAAATTTGGAAACTAATTACACTAATTACTTCCAAATCTACTTCACACATGCCAACAAGCTTCAAATACAACTACCACAACCAAAAGCCCTAAAATTTCAGATTTGTGGGAACCCTAGAACCATTCTAATTCATCAAGAAAACAAGAAATCAAATTTCAAGCTTAGGGTTTTGAAAGATTACCTTTAATCTCCTAAATCCTTATGCCTTTTTCTTGATTTTTCCCTCAAATCTTCATGGAATCATCAAACCAAATTGAAACCCATTTTTGTTAAGAGACTCACGGCCATGGTGTTGTCAAGTGATGAAGAAAACAATTTTTTCTCTCACTTTATATATAAAAAACGAAATTGAAGGCTAGGGCATTTTTGTCCTTTTAAAAATTTATCAAATAAATTAATATATATACTTTATATAAGCAAATCAAATTTTCACACATATAAAGTATAATTATTACATGCCAAATGTTCCTATTAAATCTCACCAAATATCATTCATTTAATGATAAAATGATAAAGATTAAAACTTTTAATTATTTAATAATTAAATAACTAAATAATTAATTAACAACCATATATGTATTTTTATTTACAATAAATAATAAATACATATATTTATGGCATGTGTCAAAATCTCATTTGACGAATAATTAATGTGTATCTAATCGTATTATGTATCAAATACAAATACACAATAATTATTTGCGGATAAAATCCCTTAATTGCATGTGTTGTCGTTTAACGATTAAACGATCCGAATTAACTCATTTAATCCGGTGAAGTATTATGAATAATCTGTATTATTCATATCGAGTTGCCCAAGTGCTCAATGAGTACACTTCAAATTGTGAGACTCTATAAGTTTAGGTTTATCCGTTACGAAATCCGATTTCCTGTCCATAATCCACCCACTCATGGATTATGACGACCACAGATAATCTCGCTAAACTATACAAGTCGAGGTCATTGCATACTTATAATCCCTCTGTCACAGGCTATTCGTATTATACCTGGGATATAGATGAGAATGTCAAATTCGTTCGGTATAATACAGTCGACTTTCAATTTATGATCTCTAAATAACACTCGGAACTAATTTCCGAAGTTATACCACGGCCATGAATTTACTAGATCGTAAACACGTGAGGATTCATATGCCCTGTACACAGGACTGACGGATTCTATCTTGATACGCACAGGATATCATGAGCATCAGTACATACCCAACGAACAAGCGGAGGTCTGATCATGAATAGATCGTTGACGTGACTGCCATCAAAGTGTGGAGGATAACTCATATATCCACAGTGGTATCTCAAGTCGAATGACCACTATGCTCGTTCAACTTGAGAATTTTCCTATTGACGTTGGTGTACCATCTATTAGGAAACCTTCAGTGAGTCGTTCAGTGTCTTATCAAATAAACACCTACATGTCTATACGAGTCTCCCGAGACTCATGGTTCACTGGGATAAACCATCGGACCAAGTCACGATATATGACATGTACTGGTCTCAGCGGATTTTACTAACCGACCAGTGTTAGTAAATCTTGACCATGAACTTTATTTAAGGATATACAACTAATAGCGCGCTTCCCAATGTCAATTACAAACTGCGTTGTAACTGCACACTGTACTGTAAATCCTAGGGTCTTTGTCTAGTATAAACTTATCACTGAACCAGATTCAGTTTCAATCTAATCATAATCAGATATCTAATCGTAATTAGATCGAATAAGCGTATAAAAGACAAGGGTGACCGTTAAAATTAGTAATATTATGGAAAATGAAACTGTCCATATTTATGAATTGGACATAAATACGATCCGGATTGGCACTCGGAGCACCAACCCTAACATATATAACACTAGAAAGAAATTTGTACGCTCTCATTGACCCTATTATCAAATATGTATTCTCCATGCTTTGATAAAATCAGACAATATGACTGTATCAAAATTAGATAACACAGATTTTCAGAAAGCTTATATGAGTCTAAAATAGGCTCTATAAGCCAGTATATCAAACTGTGATCTTAGCAGAATACAAACTACAGGGCCATTCTCGAATGAATTCTTCAAACAAAGAAATTACTTAAGAACGCCACTTTGCATTCTTTAGCAAAAATACATAGTTTAATATCAACATTAACCAACAGATTTTTAATTGTTCAATTAGTGCGACTTGAGATAAGTTTTCTCAGAATATACAATAGATCACTGAGTATAACTTTTCTCACTGTCACACTATAAATGTCAAACCTTTAACTAGCTCACTTTGCTTTTGCTGCGCAAATAATTTGCACAATTTATGAACGATTTATAACGAAAGCATAATCAAGTTCAAAACTTGATCGTAGTAAGCTATGAACAATCTTAGATCTATGGTTCAATGATAATTTCCGAAATCGATACCAAATATCGCTCCCACTATAAGTTATAGTATAATTTTCTTCGATAAGAAAACAACAGAACCATTAAGTATCAAATACTTCACAAATGATTCTGACATCATAAAGGACTTATATGGAATTTGACTAAGGGTTATTTCATCTAATTAATTATGTAGTTCCATTACAGTTTATCACTCTCACATTTGATTTCAATAAGTCAAGTCTTTTCTACAATCATTAAAATCTGATGTTACTTATCAAGTAATAAAACAATTTTATTACTCAGGATCGTAGGAAAGATATTCTATCAAATAGAATACAATATTATATTAAATAGAATAAATGATAAACTTTTGCTTGTACCTCTGAGGTGCAAGTACTTTCAATTATATAACCATTATATTAAAAGAAATATTCAAATCTCAAACTTTTCAAGATTCGAATTTTCTACTTATACATATCATATACGTAACTGTAGAAACTAATGAAACAATAATTAAAAGGATGAATTAGTGTAACTGGAGCATAACCCCAAGAGTATTGAAAACTAATTTGGTAACACTCAATATCAACGAATCAAATCATATGAGATTCAATTACTCCCACTGACCAATTCCATCAAGATGGAATCGTGGAAGTTTAATATTGAGTAAGAATCACATTCATTAAATAACTTTAGAACTAATTGCCTTAAATTCATATGTTTGATCATATCAAACATCTTTGAACAATTCAAAGATTCACGATGAATTTAAAAAAAAAAAAAATTTCAACACATCAAATAGAATATATTTGAACCATTCAAAATATTCTATCCACATTTCATGATAAACATATTGAAAGTTCTCAAACCATTCAAGACGTTCAATATATATTCTTGTAGAAACACGCAAATAAGTTATGACATTTCATTAACTAAGTTACGGAGTAAAGAAAACTATCTAAGGTAATTTCTAATTCATTAAACTACATACATCCAATGTATTAGTCTAATAAATTTCGTGGTCCAATGACGATCATTGGTTAAATGAGATTTAATCACATTCCTGAATAAAAAATCATTAAATGGATAAGGATATGTGGTGTGATCTTGTATCAGACAATCTTTTACCATACGGAATAAGCATCTAATTCTTATGTGATAAAATCTCATAAAGCAATGTTCTAAGCTATTTAGTTAACCAAATATATTTCTTAATGTTTATCTCTTCATCAATGACACTACTAGTCATATTAAAATATGTAACAATTGTTTATAAAGAACAAGTAACTATCCAATAGTCACAAGTTCTGATATCAAATATCAAAACAGTTATTAAATATTATTTTAAATAACTAGACGGAAGATCTAGTATCCAATACTTATAGTTGTCGTATTGTGAGAATCAATATTCTCTATACACAACTATACACATCTCATTTCTTAAGCTTTATAATTTGCGTTCAATTATTCACAACAATTGCAAATGATTGATTAGCAAACTGTGTCAGACACATGACTTCTAAAAGTCACTAAAGCCAAGAAACGTCATTATAAGATAAATAAATACTAATGGGTTTTCCTAATGCTAGTCAAGAATCTCGAGACATGAACTAATTCAAGTTAATTCTCACTGCATAAGAAACTATTCTTACTAGATAACTATAACCAAAACATATATCTATTTAGATTACTAATCGTGACTTAGTAACTAAGTCAATAACCATCTTATTTTGAAAAAAAATCGAACAACAGTTCCCGATAGTTTAAACTAATCTAACAATATCTAAGTCTACTGTCATTCTATAACCTATTCTAGAAATACGCAACCATAAGTAAAGTCAGAAAACATATTCAAGTAATATGTTATGCAGTGGATTAGAAGTGTAATTCTATAAACAATATAGAATAAAGGAAAACAAAAGCAGCAAATTCCATAAAATTACACATTGTTTTAGTTATAGATTTTTAACCCAACAGTGTCTCCCACTACTTTACGTAATACCGTAGTCCCCAACGGAGAACGAGAATTCAATAATTAAATCGAATTCCATAGTGAAAGTAGGATCCTATGAATATATTTCGACTCACAGTTTTGGCACGATCTCACCTATGTATATTCATTAGGTAGACAACTCATTGTCAATCACTCACAAGTGACTCCTGATTTTGGTCCTGATCGTTTCTCGTTATGACAGCTTTGGCACGTTCACAAGGAGGCGTATCAAGACTTCACTTGCCAATGACAAACTCAAGCTACCGATGTAGTCCTGACAGCTTTGGCACGTTCAATATTACCACTTTCACTTGAATTTGTCTAGTATCAAATATACATCCGGCATGGATAAATTCTATCAACTACACCCTCACTACTTTAGCACGATCTCATATGCAACCATAAATAGATACCCATAAACTGTATTGACAAGACGTACCAAGAAACATGCATCCAATACACGTTACTTTACAGCCTTATTTTAAGCGGGATATTCCTCAAGGAAGTATTGCTCTACATCAAATGCAGAATATAATCTAGATCAACTTCTAAATAATTCAATTCTACCTAAGAAAACATAACTTAACTTAACCATTAAATTTCTATTACGTTTTCCGATAGCATAGAACCGAAAAGTCAAGAAATATCTAAATTACATGCATGTGCAAACATTAAAATTGAATTACATATCATATATCAAGCATGACTAATGTAATGGATGAAACATCAGACTTGCTCTGATACCATTTTTGTTGGGGTTTTGGGCAAAGGGCGTGGCGGAAGCGCGGTTCGGGCGAAATCGTAATTTTAAACTTTTTAAATTACCGAATGAATTATTCAATATCCAATATGAATAATTTATTCATATTTCACCTAAACATATTTATTCGATATCAAATAACGAAATAAATAACTAAGAAACGTCGCGAAACTTTTACGAAAATATTTTTCCGCAAAATGGCATAAAACACGTTTTTGACCGAACCGACCACCCAATACACATGAGGGCTGCCCAGGTCAGCCCTAATAGTATTAAGGCAGTTCATGGGCTGCCCGAACAGTGACAAATTCACTGTTTGGGCAGCCATCACCCGGTTGGCTCAAAAGTCACCGGTAACGTCGTTTTCGCTTATTTCAACTCCGAAATAATTTCCGGTAATTGTTCTAACACCCAAAACACATCCAATACATTCAAATTACATCATTTTCATCACAAACAACCCAATTTTTCCAGATATGATTTTGCAACAAAAATTATTAATTTTTCATGTTTTAATCTAACTTTTCAAGATTAATCCAATTAATCAAAACACCAATCAAAGTCACCACACATGAACCACCCAAGAATAATTCTAGGCATTACAAGAGTGGTCATAACACTATAGAATGACAACATATCATCAGACATCAAATGATCAAATTGGACAATAATTACAATAATATCATCCAAATCTACTTCACACATGCTTAACACTTCCAAAAACATCTTCCAACACCAAAAGCCCCAATTTTAACAAGTAAAGAAAACCCTAGAACTATTCTAGCAAGACAAGAACAAGAAACTAAATTTCCAAACTCAAGAAGATTAAAGATTACCTTTTAATCTCCAATTTTCCTAAGCTTTTTTCTTGATTATCCTTCACTTTCCATCATGAATCATCAAACATGATTTGAGAGCTTTTGGTTATTGTGTTTTCGGCCATGGAGGAAGAATAATGAAGAAAATAAAATTTTCCTTTTTTAAATCCATTTGGCCGAGATTACAAGAGCATTATGGTCATTTTGGAAAAAATTAATTCAATTAATTAAATCAAACTTTATGGTAACAAATCATATTTGCACACATAAAGTTTAATTAAATCATGACATGTGTCACCAATAATAATTATATATTTTTCATAACAATTATGAAAAAGTTTATCAATTAATTATTCAAATATTTAATATTTAAATAAATAATTAATTAATTAATATAATTATTATATATGTATTTTATTTACATTAAATAACAAATACATATATTAATGGCATGTGTCAAAATCTCATTTGACAATTAATTAATGAGTATCTAATCAAATTATGTATCAAATAAAAATACACAATAATTATTAAATGACCAAAATCCCCTAATGCATGTGTTATCGTTTAACCGTTTAACCGATTCGAATTAACTCACTTAATTCGATGAAGTATTATGAATAATCTGTATTATTCATAACGTGTTGTTCAAGTGCTCAACGAGTACACTTCATATTGTGGGACTCTCTAAGTTTAGGTTTATCTATCACGAAATCCAATTTCGTGTCCATAATTCACCCACTCATGAATTATGATGACCACAGATAATCTCGCTAAACTATGCAAGTCGAGGTCATTGCATACGTATAATCTCTTTATCACAGGCTTTCCATATTATACCTGGAATATAGATAAAAACATCAAATTATTTCGGTATAATATAGTCGACTTTCAAATTACGATCTCTAAATAACTCTCGGAACAAGCTTCCGAAGTTATACCACGACCATGGATTTACTAGATTGTAAACACGTGAGGATACATTTCCGTTGTACAATGACTGACGGATCATATCTTGATACGCACTGGATATCATGAGCACCAGTCCACACCCAACGATTAGGCGGAGGTCTGATCATGAATAGATTGGTGACGTGACTGCCATCAAAGTGTGGAGGATAACTCATATATCAGTTGGGGTTTCAGACGGTAATTCGGGTAAACGCAGCGGATCGCGGAAAATCAAAATTTTCCGATTTCAATTATTTTCTTGGGTAATTAAAATAAACTAATTTATTTCAATTACTCAATACTTAAAAACTGAAATTTTTACCCCAAAATCAGATTTTTCAGGATTTACCATTTTACCCCAAAACTTTATATTTTAATCATTTTAGTCCAAAATTGTCAAATACAATTCTAATTGATTCCAAATCAATCCAAAATGATTTATTCATGTCTTATACATGAAAATATAATTTTTCAACTCAAGAAAACAATTTTCCTCTTATTTCTGAATGGTCTCTCAATTTTCAAGAATTTGTAATTTGGTCATTTTTATTCAAAACATGCCAAGATCAAATCCAAAAATTCTCAAATTTAATATACACTATATATACACTAAATATCATCACATATATGAAAAGCCCCAAATTTGGTGAAGGTTAAAAACCCTAATTTTATAATTTCACAAATTAATAAATTAATACCAAATTAATCAAATTCAAGTCTTTAATTCAATTCTTACAACACCAATCAAGCCTCACCATCATGAAATAGCTCAAGAACAATTCTAGATCAATCATGAGTGGCTAAAAGACTCTAGAATGGCAACTAGCCATCAAAATGGTAAAAAGAATGCTTAATAAATAATTTAAAGCAATCTAAGTTAACATACATGCTTCCATCTTTCAATCAAGCCCCAAATCATCAAATCACATTCATAAAAGAGTTGAGAACAAACTAGGCTACACATGTTGAAGCTTAGTATGTTAGAAACATTTTTCATGTAAGGAAAAGTAAGAAAAAACTTACAAAAATGCTTGATTTCCAAGGTTTTTTCTTCCTTTTTCCTCCTTTTCTCTTTTCCTCTCTTTGTATTTGATTTTTAGAGTTTGTAGAATGAGAAACAAAAATAGAAAAATGGTGTATATAATTTCCCCAAATTACCGAAAATGTGAGGAAAAATATTGACCACAATTTTTCAATTTTGTTTTGATAATTGGAAATTGATTTAATTATTTTGTGGTGTTAAAACATTAATCAAATTAATTTTTATCTCATACCAACCTATTAAATCATGCCAATTTAACCAATCAAAATTGGCCACTTTATCCAATAAAGAAATGTCATGTATCTTATCTTAATAAGTAAATAAGATATTAAATATTTAATTAATTCAATTATTCAACATTTGAATAATTAAATAATTAAATACAAATATCTCAAATATATGTATTATATTTACATTAAATAATCAAAATACATATATTAATTATAAATGTCAAATATCACAATTCGACATTAAATAAATGGCAGAAAGATCTCAAAACGCATGTATCTTCGTTTAACTGTTAAACGACTTATAAATAATCAGTATTATTTATAAAAGTTGCCCTAGTGCCCTACGAGTATATCTCATTAGTGAGACTCTCTAGGTTCAGGCATATCTGTCACAAAATCCAATTTCGTGTCTATAATCTACCCACCCGTAAATTATGACGAACACAGATAAAATCTCTGAATCATACAGGTCGAGGTCACTGCATACGTATAATCCTTATGTCACAGGTATCCGGATTATCCCAGAGATATAGATATAAACGTCGAATCTCTTTAGGTATAATGTCGTCGACGATTCTATTAGCAATCTCTTAAATAAAACTTAGAACTGATTTCTATAGTTTACCACGGGCCCATGGATTTAACAGATTGCTAATTCCATAATGGATACCTATGTTCTGTACACATAACTAACAGATCCTATCTTGATACGCATAGGATATCTTGAGGATCAGTCCACACCCAACGAACAGGCGGAGGACTGATCTAATTAGATCGGTGATGTGACTGCCATCAAAGTGTGGAGGATACCTCATATATCCACAGTGGTACCTCAAGTCGGAGGATCACTATGCTCACTCAACCCGAGAAGATTCTTATTGACGTTAGTGTACCATCTATTAAGAATCTTCGGTGAGTCGTTCAGTGTTTATCCGATATAAACACCTATGTGTCTATACGAGTCTCCCGAGACTCATGGTTCATTGAGAAAATATTAGAATCCAACATTCCAATATATGACACGTACCGGTCTCAACGGGTTTACTTACTGACCAAGTAATTGTAAATCTTGACCAGGAACAGTTAAAGAATGATACTGTTATGATACTGTTCAATGTTAGTTGCGACGTTTTTGCAACTGTATCATAACCAATCTCTCTATGGTCAATTACGTCTTTACCATATAATAAAAATAATTTATATTACAGAAACTGTTTATTTTATTCATTAATAAAATATATACAAGAGTATTTACAAGGAAATACATAAGAAATTGGCGCTCAAAGCACCAACCCTAACAAAATCTCTCACTTTCTCTAGTGCCAATATCGATTGTATCTAATACCCATAGACTCCACATGCTTATCAAATAACTTCGGAGGTATGGCCTTCATGAGCGGGTCTACTATATTATCTTCACTGGGAACTTTGCACACGATAATGTCACCTCGCGACACAATCTCTCGAATAATGTGGTACTTTTGTTCCACATGCTTCGACTTCTGATGCGCTCTCGGTTCTTTTGCTTGCACAATGACACCGATATTATCACAGTATAACGGAATCAGATTCTCGATACTCGGGACAACTCCCACTTCTGTGATAAACTTCTTAAGCCAAACAGCTTCTTTTGCAGCTTCAGAAGTAGCAATATATTTCACCTCTGTGGTGGAATCACCTGTAGACCCTTGTTTGGAACTTTTCCAACAAACTGCACCTCCGTTAAGGGTAAATACGAATCCTGACGTAGACTTTCTATCATCGCGATCCGATTGGAAATCAGAATCCGTATACCCATTAACCTGCAGTTCATTTCCAACATAAATGATAAAATTATCCTTAGTACCTTTAAGATACTTCAGGATTGTTGGGGTTTTGGGCGAATGGAGCAGCGGAAGAGCTGTTCGGGCGAAATCGTATTGTAAAACTTTTTCAAAATATCGAATAAATTATTCAATATCTAATATGAATAATTTATTCATATTTCACCTAAACCTATTTATTCGATATCAAATAAGGACATAAATATATATGAAACGTCGTGAAACTTTTACAAAAACCGTTTTTCTGTAAAATGACGCAAAACGTATTTTTGACCGAACCGATCACCCGACACTTATGGGGACTGCCCAGGTCATCCCCAATAGTTTCAGGGCAGTTTATGGGCTGCCCGAACAGTGAAGAACTCACTATTTGGACAGTCGTCACCCGGTTGGCTCAAAAGTCACCCGGTAACGCCGTTTTCGCTTATTTCAACTCCGAAACACTTTCCGGAAATTGTTCCAACTCCCAAAACACATCCAATACATTCATATGACATATGTTTCATCACAAAATTTACAGATTATCAGGTCTGAAATAGATTACAAAAACAGTCCATATTTCATGCTTTAAATCCAATTTTAACAAGATTAATCAAATTAATCCATCACCCATTCAAAGCCACCACACATGAAGAACTCTAGAAAAATTCTAGGCATAACAAGAGTGGTTATTACACTCTATAATGGCAATAAAGTTGTCCAACAACAAATTGAGCTCTAATTACATTAATCTAGCTCAAAATATACTTACACATGCATCAACCCACTCAACACATCATCCATATGAAAAAGCCCCAATTTTTGAGAAACCAAGGAAACTCTATAACTATTGTAGTAGCTCAAGAACACCAAAAATAATTTTTCAGGCTAAAAGAAATTAAAACTTACCTTACTAAACTTCAAAATTCCTAAGTTTGTTCTTATCTTTTGCCTTTTCTTTTGTATCTCAAAAATTGGAAGCCATTTTGTTGGCTATTTTTCAGCAACTCCATAGCCAAAAAGAAAAAGAACTTTTCCTTCCCTTTTTTCAACCAAAAACGTGAGTCTATAAGATTTTAGTCAACACCCACTTTTTATATAAAGAAAGAAAAAAAAAATTCCCTTTCTTCAAAAATAAAAAAAGTGGCGTGAAAACTAGTTAAAAAAAATTTTGGTCATTTTTATTTTATTTTAATCATATTAAAATATAAGGTGGTAAAGCCAACACTTGGCTTAATAAAAAATATATATTACTTTAATATATCTTAAACAACAAATATGCATTGTACACTTGTAAAGTAAGAAGTAAATTTTCTAATTCATTAATTAGATAAATTATTTATTTACTTTTAAAGTGTCATGCCCTCATTTATTAATAAATGTGTATCTAATCTAATTACGTATCAAATACAAATACACATTAGAACGACCAAAATTTTTCTGGCATGTGTAAATTCGTTTACCGATTAAACGATTTGAATTAACTAATTTAATCCGATAAAAAATTATGAATAATCAATATTATTCATAACACGTTGCCAAATGCTAACTGAGTACACTTCATATTGTGGGACTCTCTAATTTTAGGTTTATCCGTCACGAAATCCAATTTCGTGTCTATAATCCACCAACTAATGGATTATGACGACCACGGATAATCTCGATAAACTATGCAAGCTAAGGTCATTGCATACGTATAATCCCCCGTCACAGGCTATCGATATTATACTTGGGGTATAGATAAAAACGTCAAACCCGTTCGGTATAATATAGTCGACTTTCAATTTACGATCTCTAAATAAAACTCGGAACTTATTTCCGAAGTCATACTACAGTCATGGATTTACTAGATCATAAACACGTGCGGATGCATATGCCCTGTACACAGGACTGACGGATCATCTCTTGATACGCACTGGATATCATAAGCATTAGTCCACACCCAACGAACAGGCGGAGGTCTGATCCAAATAGATCGGTGACGTGACTGCCATCAAAGTGTGGAGGATAACTCATATATCCCACTGTGGTATCTCAAGTCGAATGACCACTATGCTCGCTCAACTCGAGAAGATTCCTATTGACGTTGGTGTACCATCTATTAGGAAATCTTCTGTGAGTCGTTCAGTGCTTATCAAATAAACACCTACATGTCTATACGAGTCTCCCGAGACTCATGGTTCACTGGGATAAACCATCGGACCAAGTCACGATATACGACATGTACTGGTCTCAGCGGATTTTACTATCCGACCCGTGTTAGTAAATCTTGACCAGGAACTTTATTTAAGGATATACATCTTATAGTGCGCTTCCCAATGTCAATTGCAAACTACGTTGTAACTACGCACTATATTGTAAATCCTAGGGTCTTTGTCTAATATACACGTATCACTAAACCAGATTTAGTTTCGATTTAATCATAATCAAATATCTGATCATAATTAGATCGAATAAGTGTATAAAAGACAATGGTGCTACCATTAAATTAGTAACATTATGGAAAATAGAATTGTTTGTATTTATGAATTGGACATAAATACGATCCGGATTGGCACTCTGAGCACCAACCCTAACAAGGATATGTTTAACGGCCATCCAATGTTCATTTCCTGGATTGGACTGATATCTACTGGTTACACTAACCACGTAGCTAATATCAGGCATCGTACATAACATGACATACATTATACTACCCAAACATGAAGTATAAGGCTGATTAGACATTCGAATCTTCTCATCTTCTATTTGCAGACACATCTTCTTCGTAAGATGAATGTCATGTCTGAACGGTATATTTGTTGTCTTACAGTTGGCAAAATTATACCGTTCTAAGATCTTATCTATGTACGTTGATTGGGATAACCCAATAAGCTTCCTTTCTCTATCTCTATAGATCTTTATACCCAAGATATAAGAAGCTTCACCCAGGTCCTTCATGGAGAAATTCTTACAGAGGTAAGCTTTGACGCATTGCATCATTCCTATATCATTCCTATATCATTCCCAATGATTAGGATGTCATCAACATAGAGAACCAAAAATACTATCATACTCCTACTGGCCTTCTGATACACACAGGATTCTTCCGTATTCTTGAGAAAACCAGACAATCTAATAATCTCGTCGAATCGAAGATTCCAACTTCGCGAAGCTTGTTTAAGTCCATAAATGGACTTTTTAAGCTTACAAACCATGCCCGAGGTTTTGCTGGATACAAAACCCTCCGGCTGTTCCATATAGATTTCTTCGTCAAGAAACCTATTTAGAAAAGCTGTTTTGACATATATTTGCCAAATCTCATAATCATGGTAAGCAGTAATATACAATAAAATCCTTATAGACTTCAGCATCGCAACTGGTGAAAAATTTTCATCGTAGTCAACACCAGGTCGCGGCGTGTAACCTTTAGATACCAGTCGGGCCTTAAAGGTTTCAAGCTTTCCATCAGGCCCACACTTCCTTTTGTAAACCCATTTACTATCAATAGGAACAATTCTTTTAGGAAGCGTCCCAAACTTGATTCTGATGCATAGAGTCTAACTCTGATTTCATGGCCTCTTGCCACTTCGCGGAGTCGATGTCCAACATCGCTTCTCTATAGGTGTAGGGGTCAGTCTCTTCAACTAAGAGAACATTTAGACTCTTTTCTTGTATCAAATACAAGCGTTCAAGAGGTCTAGACACCCTTTGGAACCTATGGACTGTGTGTGTTAAAGGCTCTTCATCTATTTGAACTTCAGGTTCCTCCACTGGTTCGTTGGTTCCAGGTTGTACTTCATCAAGTTCAACATGTCTATGATTACCTCATTCAGATAAAAATTCTACCTCTAGAAATTTTACGAAGCGAGCTACGAACACATTTCGATGATCGATATCATAGAACAAATATCCTTTCGTATTTGAAGGATATCCAACAAACCAAAACTTGTGCCCTTGAGGCGAAAACTTATCTGGCTGAGCCATCCTGACATAGGCAGGACAGCCCCAAATCTTAACATAATTAAGATTCGGTTTCTTACTAGTCCATATCTCATATGGAGTTGTAAGAACAGTCTTGGAAGGAATCTTATTCAAAAGATGTGCAGCAGTCAAAAGAGTATATCCCCATAAGTAATAGGACAAATCTGTAAAACTCAACATCGATCGAACCATATCCAATAAAGTCTGATTTCTCCTTTCAGACACGCCATTGTACTATGGAGTACCCGAAGGAGTATATTGAGCGAGAATCCCATTCTCCTTTAAATAATCGGTGAACTCACCACTCATATATTCACCGCCTCGATCAGATCGAAGACATTTAATATATTTACCAGTCTGTTTTTCTACTTCATTTCAGAATTCTTTAAACTTTTCAAAGGTTTCTGATTTCTGTTTCATCAAACAAACATAACCATACCGTGACAGATCATCGGTAAAGGTAACGTAGTACGAAAAACCATTGTGAGCAGTGTAACTCATAGGACCACATACATCAGAATATATTAGTTCCAATAAGTCAGTGGCTCGGTGTCCTACACCCGAAAATTGGGCTTTTGTCATCTTACCCCGAATACAAGATTCACAAGTTGGATAAGGATCAATGGTGAGATCCGGTATCAAACCATTCCTAATCAACTGGGTTAGGCGTGAACCCAACCTCATATGCCACAGTTCAATATTATTTATATCAGATAATTTACGTTTATTAATTCCAGCATTAAAGATATCTTGTGAGGCATGCAAAATGTAAAGACCATGCTCATTTGGACAAACAATGATTTGAATATTATATATATCATATAAATATAAGAACGATTCTTAATATTTACATTATAACCTTCAGTATCTAATACAAAAAGTGATATAATGTTCGCAACACATCCTGGTACAAAAAAGTAATCATACAACAAAAGGCTCCCACTGGGCAGAGGAATCTCGTATAAGCCCACAGCAACTGCATCTAAAGAGTCGCCACTCCCGAATCGCAATTGCATCTCCCCAGATTTTAGCCGTCTACTTTCCTTCAGCACTTGCAACGAATTGAAAATGTTAATTCGACAAGCAGAATCCAAAATCCAACTGGATGACATAGCTTCACAAGCTAACGAGATATCAATAATGGGAAAAATAAAAGTACCTGAAGTAATTGCTCTTTCCTTTCTGATCTGGGCCAGGTAATCAGGACAGTTCCTCTTCCAATGGCCGATCTTTCTACAGTGGTGGCATTTATCTTTGGCATCTCTCTAGGGTTTAGCTACCTTACCCTGTGGTGGAAGAATTGTACCCTTCTTTTTCTTCACTTTCTTCTTCTTCCCTTTCTCTTTAGATTGGGAGGAAGCAGAAAGAACAGTGGGTTTAGGAGGGCGAGTCGGTACTCCCTTCCTCAAATCTTCCTCCGCAGTTTGCAGCATCTTATGCAGCTCCTGGTAAGAACAGCTAATCTCGTTCATATTGAAATACATCACAAATTGGCGATATGACGCTGGCAGAGATCCAAGTATGACATTTTGTCATAAAGTGTCATTGATAGGGAAATTATAGCGCCTCAACTGTTCGATTAAATCAATCAGATGAAGCACGTGAGGACTCACAGTCTGTCCCTCTTCCAGTTTTACATGGAACAGTTCCATAATAATTTTATAAACCGAGACCCGTTCTTGGTTCATAAAGGACTCTTGAAACCGCATCATCATAGTATATGCATCGGGTAATCCAAAATATTGCCTCTTAAGCTCCGGTGCCAAGGAATTGAGAATGTATGATTTGACTCGTCTATCATCATCTCTCCACTTTTTAGAGTCTCATGTTCCTCTGGTGTAGCATCAGGTGCTATGGCCAGTGGCCAACGGACTTTCCAACACATATTCTATTTGCTCAGATCCAAGTCTCAATCTGCAAAGTTTTCGGCGCCTTTAAGCTTGTTCGTATCAAGTATACGAGCAAAAGGATTAGGAGCAGGTGCCGCCATCGTAAATCTATCATATAGATAGCGAAAAACGATTAGCAGACATAACAGTTTCATATAATATAAATCAAATAAAGCATAAATAAATCATGGATTTTTAATCTACAAATGCCCCTCCCACTATTACATGCAATACTGTAATCCCCAAATAGAATGCAAATAAACAATTAATCAAATTAAATTTAATAGCGAAATGTGGATCCCATGAACATATTTCAGCTCACAGCTTTGACACAATCTCGCCTATGTATATTCATTAGGTAGACAACTCATTGTCAATCACTCAATAGTGACTCTTGGGTTCCAGTCATGGCCGTTTCTCGTTGTGACAGCTTTGGCACGTTCACAATGAGGCTTACCAAGGTTAAAATTGTCAATGATAAATTCAAGATACTTGCATAGTCCTGACAGCTTTAGCACGTTCATGATTTCCGTTTTCGCTTGAATTTATCTAGTATCACATATACATCCGGTATGGATAAATTTCTATCAACTACACCCTCACTGATTTGGCACGATCTCAGATGCAGCCATAGAACAGATATCCAAAAACCATATTGACAAGACAGACCAAGAAATATGCATCTAATACATATTACTTACTAAAACCTTATTAATTAGGGATTTTCTGCAAAGATGAAACGTATTTAATTTAATCAAATTAATTAAATACAAGCATGTATCAAGTGAGAACATAATTAAACAGTGAATTTAAAGGCATATTCATATCACGTGTCGAGGTTCAGACCTGCTCTGATACCATTTTTGTTGGGGTTTCGGGCGGTGATTCGGGAAAACGCAGTGGATCGCGGAAAATCAAAATTTTCCGATTTCAATTATTTTTCTTGGGTAATTAAAATAAACTAATTTATTTCAATTACTCAATATTTAAAAACTGAAATTTTTACCCAAAAATCATATTTTTCAGGATTTACCATTTTGCCCCAAAACTTTATATTTTAATCATTTTAGTCCAAAATTGTCAAGTACAATTCTAATTGATTCCAAATCAATCCCAAAATGATTTATTCATGTCTTATACTTGAAAATACAATTTTAAAACTCAAGAAAATAATTGTCCTCTTATTGCCGAGCGGTCCCTCAATTTTCAAGAATTTGCAATTTGGTCTTTTTTGTTCAAAACATGCCAAGATCAAATCCAAAAAGTCCCAAATTTAATATACACCATATATACACTAAATCTCATAACATATATGAAAATCCCCAAATTTAATGAAGGTTAAACACCCTAACTTTATAATTTCACAAATTAATAAATTAATACCAAATTAATCAAATTCATATCTTTAATTCAATTCTTACAACACCAATCAAGCCTCACCATCATGAAATAGATCAAGAATAATTCTAGGTCAATCATGAGTGGCTAAAAGACTCTAGAATGGCAACTAGCCATCAAAATGGCAAAAAGAATGCTTAATAAACAATTTAAAGCAATTTAAGTTAACATACACGCTTCTATCTTTCAATCAAGCCCCAAATCATCAAATCACATTCATAAAAGAGTTGAGAACAAACTAGGCTACACATGTTGAAGCTTAGTATGCTAGAAATATTTTTCATGTAATGAAAAGTAAGAAAAAACTTACAAAAATGCTTGATTTCCAAGGTTTTTTCTTCCTTTTTCCTCATTTTCTCTTTTCTCTCTTTGTATTTGATTTTTAGGGTTTGTAGAATGAGAAACAAAATTAGAAAAATGGTTTATAAAATTTCCTCAAATTACCGAAAATGTGAGGAAAAATATTGTCCATAATTTTTCAATTTTGTTTTAATAATTGGAAATTGATTTAATTATTTTGTGGTGTTAAAACATTAATCAAATTAATGTTTATCATATACCAACCAATTAAATCATGCCAATTTAACCAATCAAAATTAGCCACTTTATCCAATAAAGAAATGCCATTTATCTTATCTTAATAAGTAAATAAGATATTAAATATTTAATTAATTCAATTATTCAACATTTGAATAATTAAATAATTAAATATAAATATCTCAAATATATGTATTATATTTACATTAAATAGTTAAAATACATATATTAATTATAAATGTCAAATATCACAATTCGACATTTAATAAATGGCCGAAAGATCTCAAAACGCATGTATCTTCGTTTAACCGTTAAACGACTTATAAATAATCAGTATTATTTATAAAAATTGTCCTAGTGCCCTACGAGTGTATCTCATTAGTGAGACTCTATAGGTTCAGGCATATCCGTCACGAAATCCAATTTCGTGTCTATAATCTACCCACCCGTAAATTATGATGAACACGGATAAAATCTCTTAATCATACAGGTCGAGGTCACTGCATACGTATAATCCTTCCGTCATAGGTATCCTAATTATCCCAGAGATATAGATATAAACGTCAAATCTCTTTAGGTATAATCTCGCCAATGATTCTATTAGCAATCTCTTAAATAACACTTAGAATTGATTTCTACAGTGTACCACGGGCCCATGGATTTAACAGATTGCTAATTCCATAATGGATACCTATGTTCTGTACACATAACTGACAGATCTTATCTTGATACGCAGATGATATCCTGAGGATCAATCCACACCCAACGAACAGGAGGATGTCTGATCTAAATAAATCGGTGATGTGACTGTCATCAAAGTGTGGAGGATACCTCATATATCCACAGTGGTACCTCAAGTCGGAGGATCACTATACTCACTCAACCCGAAAAGATTCTTATTGACGTTAGTGTACCATCTATTAAGAATCTTCGGTGAGTCGTTTAGTCGATATAAACACCTATGTGTCTATACGAGTCTCCCAAGATTCATGGTTCATTGAGAAAACATTAGAATCCAACATTCCAATATACGACACGTACCGGTCTCAACGGGTTTACTTACTGACCAGGTAATTGTAAACCTTGGCCAGGAACAGTTAAAGAATGATACTGCTATGATACTGCTTAATGTCAGTTGTGACGTTTTTGCAACTGTATCATACAAGAGTATTTACAGGGAAATACATAAGAAATTGGCGCTCAGAACACCAACTCTAACAATATCCACAGTGGTATCTCAAGTCGAATGACCACTATGCTCACTCAACTCGAGAAGATTCCTATTGACGTTGGTGTACCATCTATTAGGAAATCTTCTGTTAGTCGTTCAATGTTTATCAAATAAACACCTACATGTCTATACGAGTCTCCCGAGACTCATGGTTCATTGGGATATACCATCGGACCAAGTCACGATATACGACATGTACTGGTCTCAGTGGATTTTACTAACCGACCCGTGTTAGTAAATCTTGACCAGAAACTTTATTTAAGGATATACAACTTATAGTGACGTTTCCCAATGTCAATTACAAACTACATTGTAACTGCGCACTACGTTGTAAATCCTAGGGACTTTGTCTAATATACATGTATCCCTAAATCAGATTTAGTTTCAATCTAATCATAATTAGATATCTAATCGCAATTAGATCGAATATGTGTATAAAATACAAGAGGTGCTACCATTAAATAAGTTATATTATGGAAAAATGAATTGCTCGTATTCATGAATCGGACATAAATACGATCCGGATTGGAACTCCGAGCACCAACCCTAACACATTTATGGTCGGTTGGAATTAATTCAAAATCTGACTTAATCAGGATACCACCTATATGGTCGGTTGGTAATATAATGCTAAATTTATATATATTATAATAAGGTAGATTTCTAAATTAGAAATAGTAAAGATAGATTAATCTCACTTATATTATAATATGGGAATTGTAATTTAATAATATGGATTAAAGTTGATGCCGCCTTAATGGCTGGTTTTATTTATGTAACATAATGTGACACCGCTTATATGGTCGGTCTTTAGGTGACAGATGATTACCGCATAAATGGCTGATTTATGGATAAATAATAACACAGCCTTTCTGACTGGTTTGACTTAATTGAGTAACACTGACAATTTCTATATTATAATAAAGTGAGATTTCTAAAGGTGGATCCCCTAACCCCCAGCATTTTATTTTTATTCTAGGGAAGTGATGAAACACAATATTTACATGCTTAATAATTTATTCAATTATATTATGTTTAATACTTTAGTTTGTTTATTGAATTTTAAGCTTAATGCTTCTTGTTGTCTGATCACCAATAAGATTGATGTGGTAAACTTAAAATGAACTTGGAAAATGAATTTTAGGTTTCAGCCTTAGATTCAATAGCTCACGATCTCCCTTAAGGTTAGATAACCCTTAAAAGATTTCCTTCCATGATAAGATATACCTATCGGGCGGGGGTAGCCACAATTGGAGCTTGAACTTAATAAATTCAGGTAACTTGATTAACATAGACATATGATTAATTGAGTTATTTGGGTGTTTGCATCTGACCATCGACAGAGGCTTTTGCATATTTTCGTGTTCCAGACTAACAAACTGATTTATTACACATATATAAGAGAATAATTCATCATTAGAATAATATTGTGTGGAATCACAACCCTAGATATTTGTGTCTTTTGTTTATTTTCCTTAGTATTTTCTTTTGTGTTTTTATTTATTTAGCAAATCCACATTCAACCAACCAATCAAGCAATCATTCTCTTCTCCCTTTAATTAGATACCTGTAAATAAATAGTATCAATAATTAATAACAACAATAGAAATTAAGTCTTCGTGGGATCGATATTTTTATACTACTTGAGCGATATGTGCGCTTGTATTACGTGTGTGATTTCACCAATCAAGTTTTTGGCGTCGTTGCCAGAGACTTATTTTTCTTGAGTTATTAATTTTGAAGCTATCTAATTTTCTTTATTTTTATCTATAATTTTTAAATCTTTCTTTTTATTTTTCAGGTGGTTGAAAATGGATCTTCATTGGGTGATAAAAGAATTACGAGCTTTACAAGGTAAATATACACCCCAAATCAGGGAGCAACAATCCATTTTCTAAAGCCTATTGTCCAACCCAATTATCACTGGATGTCAAAACCAATCAATACAATATTTTGAAAAAAAAAATGTTACAGAATTAGAAGAATTTACAAATGAATGAGATATATTATTTGAGAAATGAGAGACAAATTAATGAGATATAAATATTACGTGTAAGTAAATCAATTGTCTTATTTAAACTATAAAAACCGACAAGATTTGAAGCATTTACAATATTAATATCTAAAATTTATGATAAACTCGCACAAAGTGCGGGCTCTGTAATAGTTTTATTAGTATTTCATTATAATTTAACAAGTCTACGAATTGTTTTAATAATAAAAAATTAAATTAAATTAAATTTTGATTTAAAATAGAATAAAATTATTTAACTCTAGATTATATTTAACATTATAATAATGAAAAGTTGAAAATCACAATACTTGTTTTAAAAGTGAAAGTAAATTTTGAAAAAAAAAATCTCAGTAGAAGGAAATCCTAAAAGCAAGTTGCATGCATATTTTGTATGTTAGGGTTGGTGCTCGGAGTGTCAATCCGGATCGTATTTATGTCTGATTCATGAACACGAGCAATTCTTTTTTCCATAATATTACTTATTTAATGGTAGCACCTCTTGTCTTTTATACACATATTCGATCAAATTACGATTAGATATCTAATTACGATTAGATTGAAACTAAATCTAGTTTAGTGATACATGTATATTAGACAAAGACCCTAGGATGTACAATGTAGTGCGCAGTTACAACGTAGTTTGTAATTGACATTGGGAAGCGCATTATAAGTTGTATATCCTTTAATAAAGTTCCTGGTCAAGATTTACTAACACGGGTCGGTTAGTAAAATTCGCTGAGACCAGTACATGTCGTATATCATGATTTGGTCCGATAGTTTATCCCAACGAACCATGAGTCTCAGGAGACTCGTATAGACATGTAGGTGTTTATTCGATAAACACTGAACAACTCACTGAAGATTTCCTAATATGTGGTACACCAACGTCAATATGAATCTTCTCGAGTTGAGCGAGCATAGTGGTCCTTCGACTTGAGATACCACTGTGGATATATGAGTTATCCTCCACACTTTGATGGTAGTCACGCCACCAATCTATTCATGATCAGACCTCCATTTGTTCGTTGGGTGTGGACTGATGCTCATGATATCATGTGCGTATCAATGTAGGATCCGTCAGTCCTGTGTACATGACATAAGCATCATACACGTGTTTGCGAACTAGTAAATCCATGGCCGTGGTATAACTTCGGAAATCAGTTCTGAGTGTTATTTAGAGATCGTAAATTGAAAGTCGACTATATTATACCGAACGAATTTGACGTTCTTATCTATATATCAGGTATAATATGGATAGCCTGTGACGGAGGGATTATACGTATGCAATGATCTAGACTTGCATAGTTTAGCGAGATTATTCGTGGTCGTCATAATTCATGAATGAGTGAATTATGGACACGAAATTGGATTTCGTGATGGATAAACCTAAACTTAGAGAGTCCCACAATATGAAGTGTACTCGTTGAGTACTTGGGCAACGCGTTATGAATAATACAGATTATTCGGAATACTTCATCGGATTAAATTATTTAATTCGAAATGTTTAATCGGTTAAACGATAACACATGCATTAAGGGATTTTGGTCATTTAATAATTATTGTGTATTTGTATTTGATACATAATTTGATTAGATACACATTAATTAATTGTCAAATGAGATTTTGACAGATTCCATTAATATATGTATTTGTTATTTAATGTAAATAAAATACATATTTAATAATAATTATATTAGTTAATTATTTAAATATTTAAATATTAAATGTTTGAATAATTAATTGATAAACTTTTTCATAATTGTTATGAAAAATATTTAATTATTATCGGTGACACATGTCATGATTTAATTAAACTTTAGGTGTGCAAATATGATTTGTTAACTTAAAGTCTGATTTATTTAATTGGATTAAATGTGGCAAATGACAAAATTACCCCATAAAGTTGGCAATAAGGATTTTTTAAGGTAAAAAATTTTCATTTTCCCTATCTTCATCCACCATGGCCGAACACTTCAACTTAAAATTCTCTTAAATAGTTCTTGATGGTTCAAGGAAGCAAAATAATAAAATCAAGAAAAAAAAAGCTAAGGAATTAGGAGATTTAAGGTAATTCTTCAAATCCTTAAGCTTGTAAAATTTGTTTTTTGTTTCTTGATGATCTAGTGAGATATAGAGTTTCTTTTTTTTCATAAATTTGGGGCTTTTGGTTTTGGTGGATGAATTTGGAAGTGAAGTGCATGTGTGAAGTTGATTTGGATGGAATTATTGTAATTATTGTCCAATTTGATCATTAGATGATATGTTGCCATTCTAGAGTGTTACTGTGAGTCGAAATATATTCAAGGGATCCTACTCTCACTATGGAATTCGATTTAATTATTGATTCCCGTTCTCCGTTGGGGATTACGGTATTACGTAAAGTAGTTGGAGACACTGCTGAGTTAAAAACAAATCATAACTAAAGCAGTGTATAATTTTATTGAATTTGATGCTTTTGTTTTCCTTTATTCTATATTGTTTATAGAATTACACTTATACACCACGGCATATCATATTACTTGAATATGTTTTCTGACTTTACTTATGGTTGCGTATTTCTAGAATAGGTTCTAGAATGACAGTAGACTTAGCTATTGTTAGATTAGTTTAAACCATCAGGAACTGTTGTTTCGATTTTCTTGAAAATCAAGATGGTTAGTGACTTAATTACTAAGTCACGATTAGTAATCTAAATATATATTTGTTTTAGGATATGATTCTATAGAGAGAATAGTTTCTTGTGCAGTAAGAATTGACACGAATCAGTTCATGTCTCGAGATTCTTGACTGGCATTAAGAAAAATCAATTAGGTATTTATTTATCTTATAATGACATTTCTTGGCTTTAGTGACTTTTAGAAGTCACGTGTTTGACACAATTTGCTAATCAATTATTTGCAATTATTATGAATAATTAAAGGCAAAATTGTAAAGCTGTAGAAATGAGATGTGTATATTTGTGTATAGAGAATATCGATTCTCACAATATGACAACTATAGGTATTGGATACTAGATCTCTCATCTAGTTATTTAAAATAATGTTTAATAACTGTTTTGATATTTGGTATCAGAACTTGTGACTATTGGATAGTTATTTGTTCTATATAAACAATTGTTACATATTTTAATATGACTAGTAGTGTCATTAATGAAAATTCAGTTAACTAAATAACTTAGAACAATTTTATATGAGATTTTATCACATAAGCATAAGATGCTTGTTCCTTATGATAAAGGATGGTCTCATATGAGATCACACCATATATCCTTATCCATTTAATGAATATTGTATTCAGGATGTGATTAAATCTCATTTAACCAATGATCGGCATTGGACCAAAATATTTATTAGACTAATACATTGGATGTATGTAGTTTAATGAATTAGAAATTGCTTAGATAGTTTTCTTTACTCCGTAACTTAGTTAATAAATTATCATGACTGAGTTGCGTGTCTCTAAAAGAATATATATTGAACGTCTTGAATGGTTCGAGAACTTTCAATATGTTTCTAATGAAATGTGGATAGAATATTTTGAATGGTTCAAAGATATTCTATTTAAAGTGTTGAAAACTATATCTTTGAAATTCATCATGAATCTTTGAATTGTTCAAAGATGTTTGTTATGATCAAACATATAAATTTTTAGCAATTAGTTCTGAGATTATTCAATGAATGTGATTCTTACTCAATATTATTCTTCTACGATTCCATCCTGGTGGAATTGGTCAGTGGGAGAAATCGAATCTTATATGATTTGATTCGTTTGATATTGAGTGTTACCGAAATAGTTTTTCAATACTCTTGGGGTTATACTCCAGTAACACTAATTCATCTCTTTAATTAAGGTTCCATTCATTCCTACAGTTATATATATGATATGTATAGTAGAAAATTCGAATCCTGAAAAGTTTGAGATTTGAAATTTTCTTTTGTATAATTGTTATATAATTGAAAGTACTTGCGCCTCGGAGGTACAAGTAAGGTTTATCATTTATTCTATTTAATATAATATTGTATTCTATTTGATATAATATTTTTTCTACGATCCTGAGCAATAAAATTATTTTATTACTTGGTATGTTAACATCAGATGTTGACAATTGTAGAAAAGACTTGACTTATTGAAGTCAAATGTGTGAATGATAAACTATAAGTGGAACTACATAATTAATAAGATGAAAAGACCCTTAGACATATTCCGTATAAGTTTAATAGGATGTCAGAATCATTTATAAAGTATTTGATACTTAATGATTCTGTTATTTTCTTATCAAAGAAAATTATCCTATAACTTATAGTGGGAGCGATATTTGATATCAATTTCGATAGTTGGCATTGAATCATAGATCTAAGATTGTTCATAGCTTACTACGATCAAGTTTTGAACTTGATTAGGCTTTCGTTATGAATAGTTCATAAAATGTGCAAATTATTTGCGCAGCAAAAGCAAAATGAGCTTGATAAATATTTGACCTTTATAGTATGACAATGAGAAATGTTATACTCAGTAGTCTATTGTAGATTCTGAGAAAACTTGTTTCAAGTCGCACTAATTGAACAATTAAAAAATCTGTTGGTTAATGTTGATATTAAACTATGAATTTTGGCTAAAGAATGCAAAGTGGCGTTCTTGAGTGATTTCTTCGAATGAGAGATCCGTCATGATTTCTTTGTTTGAAGAATTCATTCTAGAATGGCCCTGGAGTTTGTATTCTGCTAAGATCACAGTTTGATATACTAGCTTATAGAGCCTATTGTAGACTCATATAAGCTTTCCGGAAATCTGTGTTCTCTAATTTTGATACAGTCAGATTGTCTGATTTTATCAAATTATAAAGAATACATATTTGATATTAGGGTCAACGGGAGAGTACAAATTTATTTCTAATGTTATATTTCCTAACTACATTATCATTATTAAAGTAATAATGAGATGTTGGTGAAGTAAAATGTTGACTTAAGTCTTCTTTTCTCCATGAAAACAGTGGGAGTAGTCTCTATTATATTTGATATAAAGTTTCATATATGATATAAAACTAAGAGACTTGTGAGATACTCTCATTAGTCGCGTATTAGATATGATCTAATAAAAGATACAGTAAGACTATCTGTATGACAGTTAGTATAACTGTTTGATAGTTAACGTGTCTTATATATATATATAGTATTTATCTTTCGTAAATGATGATTCCTTTGTCGAAAGAGAGATTGATTAGAATGTCTAGTCAATCTTATGCATCATAGGATGATGACGTAATGAATACTATATTATGTGCGATTAAAGATATCAATTTAATCGTAATTGTTACGAGTTATTTTGATATGCAGTAGACCATAAGATGTATCTTGAAACATGTTCTTTGTGATCTTTGAGATATTAAGAACGAGTTTCTTATTCATGGAAAATTTAGTCTGCAACCATAAGGTCAGATTAGTTTTGATCCTAATTATGACATTAGATGGTCTATGTCATATAAAAAGTCAAAAAAGATGCAGTGTGAGTGTCACCGTTGATTCTACTAAATTAGTGGAATCAGTTACAACTTATGAAGTATTGACTTATGAAGTTGCATAGTGACCATATAGATTAGAAGGTTTCATATTAGTGTAGTGCTTGCGGTTGTCTCATAGTATTTGGATTTGATCTCTAAATATATAGACAACTCATTATCTATAACAAAATACTGATATAGCATCTGAGTCATATGGATGTGGAATTTGGATTCTATAAAATATGAATGATATTGGCTAAGGAAAACGATTGAGTTTGTTGGACGAACTCAATTTTTTAAAGCTGGCTTACTTGTCATTACCTACCTCTTGAATGCTAGGTGAGCTCTTGAGTGCCATGAGTATGTGATATACATTGAGATGTGTATATGATATCATGGATTGGCACTAGAGCAAGTGGGAGAAATTATTATGGTTGGTGCTCGGAGTGCCAATCCGGATCATATTTATGTCTGATTCATGAATACGAGTAATTCCCTTTTCCATAATATTACTTATTTGATGGTAGCACCTCTTGTCTTTTATACACATATTCGATCTAATTACGATTAGATTGAACTAAATCTGATTTAGTGATACATGTATATTAGATAAAGACCCTAGGATTTACAATCTAGTGAACAGTTACAATGTAGTTTGTAATTGACATTGGGAAGCGCACTATAAGTTGTATATCCTTTAATAAAGTTCCTGGTCAAGATTTACTAACATGGGTCGGTTAGTAAAATCCGCTGAGACCAGTACATATCGTATATTGTGACTTGTTCCGATGGTTTATCCCAATGAACCATGAGTCTTTGGAGACTCGTATAGACATGTAGGCGTTTATTTGATAAACATTGAACGACTCACTAAAGATTTCTTAATAGATGGTACACCAACGTCAATATGAATCTTCTCGAGTTGAGCGAGCATAGTGGTCTTTCGACTTGAGATACCACTATGGATATATGAGTTATCATCCACACTTTGATGGCAGTCATGTCACCGATCTATTCATGATCAGACCACCGTCTGTTCGTTAGGTGTGGACTGGTGTTCATGATATCTTGTGCGTATCAAGATAGGATTCGTCAATCCTGTGTACAAGGCATAGGCATCCTACATGTGTTTGCGATCTAGTAAATCCATGGCCGTGGTATAACTTCGGAAATCAGTTCCGAGTGTTATTTAGAGATCATAAATTGAAAGTCGACTATATTATATCGAACGGATTTGACGTTTTTATCTATATCTCAGGTATAATATGGATAGCCTGTGACGGATGGATTATACGTATGCAATGACCTCGACTTGTATAGTTTAGCGAGATTAGCTGTGGTCGTCATAATTCATAAGTGGGTGAATTATGGACACGAAATTGGATTTCGTGACGGATAAACCTAAACTTAGAGAGTCCCACAATATGAAGTGTACTCGTTGAGCACTTGGGCAACGCGTTATGAATAATACAAATTATTCAGAATACTTCATCGGATTAAATGAGTTAATTCGAATCGTTTAATCGGTTGAACGATAACACATGCATTAAGGGATTTAGGTCATTTAATAATTATTGTGTATTTGTATTTGATACATAATTTGATTAGATACACATTAATTAATTGTCAAATGAGATTTTGACAGATTCCATTAATATATGTATTTATTATTTAATGTAAATAAAATACATATATAATAATTATTATTATATTAGTTAATTATTTAAATGTTTGAATAATTAATTGATAAACGTTTTCATAATTGTTATGAAAAATATTTAATTATTATTGGTGACACATGACATTATTTAATTAAACTTTAAATGTGCAAATATGATTTGTTAACTTAAAGTTTGATTTATTTAATTGGATTAAATGTGGCAAATGACAAAATTACCCCCTAAAGTCGGCAATGAGGATTTTTTTTAAGGTAAAAAATTTTCATTTTCCCTATCTTCATCCACCATGGCCTAACACTTCAACTTAAAATTCTCTCAAATAGTTCTTGATGGTTCAAGGAAGAGAAAGAAGAAAATCAAAAAAAAAAAAAAAGCTAAGGAATTATGAGATTTAAGGTAATTCTTCAAATCCCTAAGCTTGACAAATTTATTTCTTGTTTCTTGATGATCTAGTGAGATCTAGGTTTCTTCTTTTTCATAAATTTGGGGCTTTTGGTTTTGGTGGATGGATTTGGAAGTGAAGTGCATGTGTGAAGTTGATTTGGATGGAATTATTGTAATTATTGTCCAATTTGATCATTAGATGATATGTTGTCATTCTAGAGTGTTATGACCACTCTTGTAATGTCTAGAATTGTTCTTGGGGGGTTCATATGTGGTGACTTTGATTGGTGTTTTGATTAATTGGATTAACCTTGAAAAATTGGATTTAAAGCATGAAAATTGACAACTTTGTGTTCTGGATCAGATCTGAAAAAAAAAGTGAATATGTTGATTAAATTGATGTCATTTGAATGTATTGAATGTGTTTTGGGTGTTGGAACAATTCTCGGAAATTATTTCGGAGTTGAAATAAGTGAAAACTGCGAAAAACGGCGTTACCGGGTGACTTTTGAGCCAACCGGGTGACGACTGTCCAAACAATGAATTTGTCACTGTTCGGGCAGCCCATGAACTGCCCTAACACTATTGGGGCTGACTTGGGCAGTCTCCATAAGTGTTGGGTAGCCGGTTCGGTCAAAAACGCGTTTTGCGTCATTTTGCGGAAAAACATTTTTCGTAAAAGTTTCGAGAAGTTTCTACCTTATTTATGTCATTATTTGATATCAAATAAATCCGTTTAGGCGAAATATGAATTGATTATTCATATTGGATATTGAATAATTCATTCGATAATTTTAAAAGTTTTAAAATTACGATTTCGCCCGAACCGCGCTTCAGCTGCGCCCTTCGCCCGAAACCCCAACATTGTATTGAGTGTAATAATTTTGTTTAATCATAATTGACGGTAAGCATTGGGTTGTATTAGGTAATGTGATAAAAATAAAAATTTTGAAATAAAAACGAAAAAATATATATTGATTCGTAAAAGGAAAAAAGATTTATCAAACCTTTTAAATAATGAGTAGATTTTACTATGAACTTTTTATTTATATAATACACTTATTGATTGTGTTTATTTTATTTTTTATTTTTTGTAATCCATGAATTATTTGTTTTAAAAATAAACCCAAACATGTAGTTTTGTTAGTGTTCATGATAATCAAAACTTCAATATGATATTTTTATAATTATTAATAACGTGATAAATCTTTCTCGTAAATAAAAGATTTTGATGGACTCTTTTTACGGTTTAAAATCCTTTACAATTCGGCATTTAATGAAATTTTTTAAAATTAATAGGGTTTTGAATATCCTAATATTTTAAGGGATTTTTTTTAAAAAAAAATATATATATAATTGAATACAATACTATTTTAAAGAATATTTTGAAATTGTGATTGAATACTCATCAATTTCTGCATGTTGCCATCGTTTTTATTTTTCAAAATCTAAAGATAAACCAACCTTTTTTCAAGACCTGTAAATTTATTTATTTGCACACAATATTTTAAGTTCTCAAGAATAATAAAGAAGCCTCGATCAAAGTTGGTTTAAGCTGTCAAGTTTATATTACTATCTCACTAAATAAAATCGTCTATCAAAGTAATAATATGATATTTTATTACATATGGTGTAACATTTTTAATAATATTCTATCACACTTTTAACAAATATAATAATAAAGTAATTTGTAAAACTGCATAGCAGTCTATCATTCTTAGTAATACCATTTTTGAATACGGCCAAAACATTATTAGAGAATCGCAATGTAGTTCTAAAAATAAATTATAAATAAAATAAAAATTTCCCAATTTTATAATTATTTTATAAATCTCAATATCTTCGTGACGAACAATGGATCAATAGTAAGAAAATGAATGAAATCCATAAGATTCGTGACAAAAAAAATAATTTCGAAAAATAAGTGTTAGTTTAAAACGATCAAAATTGATCAGATTGAATCGCTTAAATAGCACAGCCTAAATCATTGATCGGTGAAATCACACACGTAACGCAAGCGCACGTATCGCTCAAGTAGTATAAAAATATCGATCACACGAGGACTTAATTTCTAGTATTGTTATTAATTATTGATGCTAAATATTTACAGGTATCTATTTAAAGGGAGAATGGAATGATTGCTTTTGGTTGGTTGAATGTGGATTTGGAAATAAATAAATAAATAAAAACAAAAAAGAAAATACTAAGGAAAATAAACAAAAGACACAAACATCTAGGGTTATGACTTCACACAATATTATTCTAATGATGAATTGATTCTCTTATACACGTGTAATAAATCAGTTTACTAACTTGGAACACGAAGATATGCATAAGCCTATGTCGATGGTCAGATGCAAACACCCAAATATCTCAATTAATCATATGTCTATATTAACCAAATTACCTGGATTCATTAAGATCAAGTTCCAATTATGGCTACCCACGCCCGACTGTATATGTCTATCATGTAAGGAAATCTATTAAGGGTTATCTATCATTAAGGGAGATCGTGAGCTATTGAATATAATATTGAAATCTAAAATCTCTTTTTCAAGTTCATTTTAAGTTTACCACATCAATCTTATTGGTGATCGAGCAATAAGAAGCATTACGCTTAAGATTCAATAAAAAAACTAAAGAATTACCCATTATATAATTAAATCAATTATTAAGCATGTGAATATTGTGTTTCATCACTTCCCTAGAATAAAAAGAAAAATGATGGGGTTAGGGGATCCACATTTAATATTTCAAACCTAGGAATCTCACTTATTATAATATATAAATTATTTTATGTTCTGCTTTCTCAGGAATTAATAATGTCAAACATATAAAACCAGCCATATAGGCAGTAATTCATTTAGTCCAATTACACCGGCCATATAGGCGGTAATCATTTGTCACATAAATACCGGTCATATAGGCGGTAAAGTAATTTATATTTAAACCGACCATATAGGCGGTAACATAGTCTACCATTAATTAATCTGGTTAAATTATAATTTGTATATTATAATTAAGTGAGATTGACCTAGTTAATCGTATTAAATGTTTCACTCTTCCCCCAACGGAAATTTAACTACAAAACATAAAAGAAATGTAAAGAAAATAAACTATTACTATTACTGAAAATAAAAATCCATAATTAAAATACTGAAAATAAATACAAACAAGATGCAATCCTTAAATTCCTTATAGAAACCTAAGGAAGGCATGAAGAAAATGAAATGAAATCAAGCTGAATTTATAGGCAAAGTTTATGCCTACGAGTCGCGACGCGTAAAGGTCTGCGCGTCGCGACGCGTTCTTCTGGAGGCAACACGTGGCACACGGCAAATTTCGGTCCACTAAGATGTTGACATATGGCAGAAGGTGATTCGCAGATGGTGACGTGGCTGACACGTGGCAAGTTGACTCGGCAAACGGCTGATGTGGCTGACACGTGTTGGACACGTGGATGACACGTGGCACGCGGTTGATGCGGTCCAATCGGATGATGACACATGGCATGCGTAGTGTCGACAACATGTGATGATGACACGTGGCACGACGCATTTTAGCGGATTTGTTGTGATGTTGACACGTGGCAAACGCATGTTAGTAAGTGCGCATGATAATAGACTTCTCTGATTTTTGACACGTGCCCGACATATTTTAGCAATACTCGGCGTATTTAGCGGTCGCGACGCAGAGGTGCTGCGCATCGCGACGCCCATATTACTATTTTGCCCTTTTATCCATTTTCATTGTTTTGACCCTCATTTGATTCCATTGCTTCCCAAACTTTATTTATCTGCAAAACAACACAAAACACATCAAAACATTCATAAAACTCAAGAAACTATACAAAATATTATTTTAAAGGAGTGAGAAATAATGATATATTTTTCACTCATCACATCCCAAAACCTAACATTTTGCTAATCCTCGAGCACAACAACAAAATAAAATAACATAAATATCTTTAAACTAAAATTAAACTAAGCCACTTTCGTAGGGATCACGGTTGCATTTAGCGTATGCAACAAGCCTTTAAACCTCTAGGTGTCCCTAGTGGACGAGTTGTAGTCTCATGGGGGCTTACAGCGACGATACCCACAAATGTCAACCTAATGCACACAAAAGCAAAAAGATAATAAAACTAATGCACACAAAAGCAAAAAGACAAAAGTAAAGAAAATAAAATAAAATAAAATAAACAAAATAATAGCTATATAAACAACGTCCTCAGAGAATATCTAGCATCAAAGTTAGAGGAACCTTCAAAATACATACTTCAACCAAAATCCTTTCCTTTGAACAAAATATCTAAATCAGACTCTAAGTGTGTGTGTGAATAATTCTGCAAACAGCTTCGACTCTAAGTTATCAACTAGGTGATTTCGTCTCAATTCTCAATAGCTAATGGGTCAAACCAACCTGAGTATCTAAGATTGTTCTGTCTACACAATCTGCGCAAGTGAGGTATGTGAATTTTTTTTTCATTTATATACAACATCTTCAATCCACGTAGCGAGCTTTAGGTCAGTGACTCCCAAACCAGTTGGCTTTAGGACACTAGGTGTTAAGACACTACTACAGACTTAATTACTCGGATATCATATGTTTTTTTTAAACTAACTCAAGTTTTCCCGTTTGACGCGAACAATCTCTGCTAACTGAGGCAAGACGCCCAGTTACTAAGTACTAGCTTGGTTAGTTTAATTTTTTTTTCATCATACCTCATATTATAAATAACTGTATACATAAACAGATATTCAGGCAAACGGTCATTCATCAACCACCGATTATTTCAACTAGTCACTTTGTCAATTCCTTATTATCTAACTGCTACAGAACTATTTTTTAGTGCATACAAGTCTGACCTAGATATGAGGCTCAAAATTAGGATAAAAGTGAAATTAGCATTTATCTTTTCCTTAAACTTTTTAACTAAGACAAACAATCTTATCATTGGACTTTTTTTTTTGAAAACAAAACATGCAATAATTAAAAACACGTAAACATGTAAAATGAACATACAACATGCAGAGAATAAACAAATGCAGGAAAAAAACAATTTACGGAGAAAACATTAAACATAAACAACCCATACCCTCAAACCTAAACCCAGTATTGTCCCCAATGCGTAACAAAGCAAAATAAAAATAAAGGAACAATATTACCGTGAGTTTTCAGTCCTCAACTTCCTCGTCGTCGCTACCGTCCTTTGGCAGGTCAGGAAATTCTTGAATTTGATCATCCTTCATGTTGAGATGGCGAGCCATTTGTTGAAGCAGTTGCCTCGTGGCCAAGCTATCTTGAATGATGAAGTCAATACGAGATTCCAATCGTGCTACGCATTGTGTCAGAGATTGTGATCATGATGGTCTTCGCGTTGTTTGAGGTTGCTGTGGTGGTACATGTGCTGATGATGATGATCTGGCATGAGCAAGCCTCTATGCTCGGAGTTGCTGGATAATGCGAGCAGTTAATGCAGTGGTAGGCTGCATCATCTCTTCATTTGGTCCATGGATGCAATTAAGCTGCAGTATAGCAGGCCAGTTTGTGTTGAACGTGCAGCCCAAACTATGTTGGCTGATATCAGGCCACCAATATCTATGTTATATCCCTCCATCAGACAATATAACAAGATCATTCGTTCTTTAGTGACATTTATAAAATAGGTCCCTGGCAGCAGTGTTCGGGTAAGGAAATGAAACCAAACCCTGACATCAGGCTTAAGATACCTAGAACTCATCTTTAAGTATTCATCGCTGCTACTCATTTCCCATGCAGCATTGGGGATGCAAAGTGTCTCAGTGAGATAAGTCATGTCTAAATTATCCTTAGCTGCCGAATATTAATCCGCCTTCATATCGGGCAACCATAAAACCTATTAATAGTGGTACTATCGAACGTCACATGTCGATCTCGTACTAACACCTGATACAACTGATGCTCGTAAGCATTGGCGTATAATTCACGCACTACTGGTACACAGGTAGAGTGAGGCTGCTGGCAAAGCTTATGCCAGTGCCTAGTGGCGATAAGTCTATCAATCTCAGAGAATTATCCGGGGTTAATCTCAAAACTCCTCTCCATTATCGGAACTTTTTGTCCCATACCTTTCTCATATCGCCACTCAGCGACTGCCGATACAAACTTTGTTGCATCGAAACTCGGTTCAGCTGCCGCTGAGGTTCTTGTTCTTTTAGGGGCCATTTTTCAATTTTAAATTTTTACAACAAATTTGACAGAACCTCCCCTAAATTATCAAGATTAACCAAATTTTACCTAAACTAACACTTCAAAATTCACCACCTTCACAACTTCGCCCTCAAATTTCTATGAAATTAACCAAGTCCAGAAGCCACAAACATACACAAACGCACTATTTTCACCCTTTTTTTCGGAAATAATAAAAACTTATAAAAAAATTGAAGATCAATGAAAGATTTTACCCAAATCGTGATGATGAGTCCCAGATCCAAGTGATTCACGAACTTATGGAGGTTTGGTGCGTGGTTTGGTGAGTTTTGGGTGTTTGGTTGAGAAAGAAAATGAAAAAGAAAGTGAGGGAAACCGAGGGAAAATGAGAAAAATGAAAGGGAAATGGAGGATTTGGAGTTTAATGTGTTCGATTGAGTGATTTGGTGAAGAAATCGGGTTTTGAGTGAAGAAAGCTGAAGAAAAACTAAAGAGAAACAAAGAGGATGAAGATGTGGAAATGAAATGAAGATGCGGCGGCTACTGTTTTGTGGCCTGATATCGCGTTCGCATTGCGACGCGTAGTTTGTTCCTGAGTCGCGACATAGCGCCCTAAAGGTAAGGGTTCCGTGTTTAGGTCAGTGTGTCGTGACACGCAAGGTTTTATGTGTCGCGGTGCGAGATTTTTTTTTGGCAAAATCGAGTCTTTTGACGAATAAATCCATTGGGACGCGTATCAAGAGTTGACTCCTTACTCCGCCGTCTTTACTGGATTGAATTTTTATCCTCACGATTTTGTCAAATTTTTATTCTGTGATAATCCCGCTTTCACCGGTTTGCTTTGCTTAAAATATTCCGTCTATATTTTTCCCTGCAAAAATAACACATAAAATTAAAAACTCTACAACATGTCTACACAAAACAAAAAGTACAACAAACTGCATGGGTTGCCTCCCTGCTAGCGCTAAATTTATCGTCTTCAGCCAGACCTGTCTAAAGTCCATCCGTCAAGGAGCTTTTAGCGTGGTTTTGGACGTTCGATTAAAGACAATCCCATGAGCGTTGCTTTTGAATGGTCTTTTCCAACAGTAAAGTGGCAAAAAGAATTTTGTCTCATTCAGTACTTGTGTCACCTTTTTAAAATTTATCACTCCAGTGATTCCTGAAAAGAAAGAAAGGAAATTAGAAGGTTTTATATGGTGCTTGACTTTGAACAGAAATGTCATTCTCTCAAGCTTTTGGGCGGTGTCTCCGATATGTACTCCCCAAAACAGTGATATTTCTCATGATTTCACTGGATCTTCAATAAGGTCGGACATTTGCTCCTCTATCTGCTCTGCTTCTTGTTCCACATTTTCTTCACATATGTATTTTAAAATTTTCGTATTTAGTTCTTCATCTGTCATCTGTGAAATGCACGCTCCATAAGTGTCAACCTGAGGATGTAAAGATGTGTCTGATTTTAGGTCTTCGTCCTCTGTGGTTGATATAACTGGCTCAGGTAGCTCTTCTTCAAACATCAGTGCAATGCATGCTCCAAGATCCTCATTTTGAGGATACAAAGTTTCATCCTTAATTTTTGTTGGTGCATACAGCTCTGCTTCTTGTTCCTCGTCAGAGTCCGAATAATAAAAATCAGATTGAGACCTTGCTGGTTTGGGTTCCTGAACTAATACCTCTGATTCTTGATACTGCTCAGCCTCTTCCCCTGTTAAGGTGTTATAGTGAAATGCTTGGTAATTGAAGGCTTCATCAGTGTCGTTTGCTCCTTGAGATAAGTAATTCATGTTTTCTGTTAATTGTCTAATTTGATATATCATTCTCTGTATGGATTCCGCTTGACTCTGAAATTGTGCATCAAATTGATCTTCCTGTTCTTCGAGCCAATTTTTGAACATGTCAATCATCTGATCTTCCTCTGATGGTTCTGGTTTTTGATGAAGATCGTAGGTGGATGGTGGATAAGATGAAAAATATGGTTTAGTGAAATATGCAGGTTCTTCGAACCTTGAATGATTCTGATAATTTTGCCACCCTGGAAGATATATGCATTGATCGCTCTGGTGGTTACCATCGCATATTTCACATCTCCCCATTGTGTTCTGTTGAGAAAATGTAGTATTGCTTGGTTCTGACATCCAATGATAGTTGTTGGGCTGGACAACAGGCCTCGGAAAATCGGACTGTTGTTCCCTGATTTGGGGTGTATCTTCTTCTAGTAAAGCTCGTAATCCTTCAATCGCCCAATAATGTTCCATTTTTCAACCACCTGAAAACAAAAGGAAGAAATAAAAATTACAGATAAAAATAAAGAAAATTAGATACAAGTAAATTAGATAGCTTCAAAATTAATAACTCAAGAAAAATAAGTCCACGGCAACGGCGCCAAAAACTTGATCGGTGAAATCACACATGTAACCCAAGCGCACGTATCGCTAAAGTATTATAAAAATATCGATCCCACGAGGACTTAATTTCTATTGTTGTTATTAATTATTGATGCTAAATATTTACAGGTATTTAATTAAAGGGAGAAGTAAATGATTGATTTTGGTTGGTTGAATGTGGATTTGCGAAATAAATAAATAAATAAAAACAGAAAATAAAATATTAAGGAAACTAAACAAAAGACACAAACATCTATGGTTATGACTCCACACAATATTATTATAATGATAAATTGATTCTCTTATACATGTGTAATAAATCAGTTTGTTAACCTGGAACACGAAGATATGCATAAGCCTCTATCGATGGTCAGATGCAAACACCCAAATAACCAAATTAATCATATGTCTATGTTAACCAAATTACCTGGATTCATTAAGATCAAGTTCCAATCATGTCTACCAACGCCCGACAGGTATATGTCTATCCTGTAATGAAATATATTAAGGGTTATCTATCCTTAAGGGAGATCGTGAGCTATTGAATATAAGGCTGAAAGCTAAAATCTCATTTTCAAGTTCATTTTAAGTTTATCACATCAATCTTATTGGTGATCAGGCAATAAGAAGCATTAAACTTAAGATTCAATAAATGAACTAAAGAATTACCCATTATATAATTAAATCAATTATTAAGCATGTGAATATTGTGTTTCATCACTTCCATGGAATAAAAAGAAAATACCAGGGTTATGAGATCCACATTTAATATTTCAAACCTAGGAATCTCACTTATTATAATATATAAATTATTTTATGTTCTGATTTCTCATGAATTAATAATGTCAAACATATAAAACCAGCCATATAGGCGGTAATCCATTTAGTCCAATTACACCGGCCATATAGGCGGTAATCATTTGTCACATAAAGACCGGCCATATAGGCGATAAAGTAATTTATATTTAAACGACCATATTGGCGGTAACATAGTCTACCATTAATTAATCCGGTTAAATTATAATTAAGTGAGATTGACCTAGTTAATCGTATTAAATGTTTCACCCTTCCCCAAACGGAAATTTAACTACAAAACATAAAAGAAATGTAAAGAAAATAAACTATTACTATTACTGAAAATAAAAATGCATAATTAAAATACTGAAAATAAATACAAACAAGATGTAATCCTTAAATTCCTTATAGAAACCTAAGGAAGGCATGAAGAAAATGAAATGAAATCAAGCTGAATTTATAGGCAAATTTTATGCCTACGCGTCGCGACGCGTAAATGTGGCAACGCGGCAGACACAGTTTCTTCTGGAGGCAACACGTGGCACGCGACAAATTTCGGTCCACTGAGATGTTGACACATGGCAGAAGGTGATTCGGGGATGGTGACGTGGCTGACACGTGGCAAGTTGACTCGGCAAACAGCTGATGTGGCTGACACGTGTTGGACACGTGGCTGACACGTGGCACGCGGTTGATGCGGTCCAATCGGATGATGACAAGTGGCACGCGTAGTGTCCGCAGCATATGATGATGACACATGACACGACGCATTTTAGCAGATTTGATGTGATGTTGACATGTGGCAGACGCATGTTAGCAAGTGCGCATGATAGCAGACTTCTCTGATTTTTAACACGTGTCCGGCGTATTTTAGCAATACTCGGCACATGTTAGCAGTCGCAACGCAGAGGTGCCGCGCATCGCGACGCCCATATTACTATTTTGCCATTTTTATCCATTTTTCACTGTTTTGACCCTGATTTGATTCTATTGCTTCCCAAACTTTATTTATCTGCAAAACAATACAAAACACATCAAAACATTCATAAAACTCAAGAAACTATACAAAATATTATGTTAAATGAGTGAAAAATAGTGATATATTTTCCACTCATCAATCATAATCGAGAAGAGACAGTCGTCTCGATAGCTATCCTTGGATACTCACAATATGGGCCTATAGTAGTAGAGCTATCGTCTATGGCCCTATTTTTTTTTTTTATTATTATCATTATAACCTCAAAATATCTAATGGACAAATGTCTCAAATTTTTTATTATAATATTATGTTATCATCAAGGATTCAAAATATAAAATTAACCTTACCTCTAAAGATATAATGACTGACCCTACATATTAGATAATTCATAGTAGTTAATTTAATATTCAACATAAACAAAACTTATCATTAAATCATAATTTTTTTTTCAACAATATATACTTAATTTCAAAAGTCCTTCTTAAACTCCTCTGTCATCATCAACCCTAATAAATCTTCTCTTTAATCCATTCAGAATTTATGTTCTCTCCTTATTTGATGGAAGTCCAATGTATTTGTATGTGTAATATGTTCTCTTTTTATCGGATGTCTCTGAAAGAGAAAAAGGAAAAAAATAATATATTATCTTTGTTATAAATAAATATAAATATAATTTAATAAGTTCAAGATTTTAAAAATAATTATATATGTACATGAACTAAATTTAAATTCAAATTAATAAGTTAGAGATTCTAACGACAATTATACATGTATATGAACTAATCTTAATCAAATATTTCAATTAATATATATATATTGAACTAAATTTAATATGTTCAATATTTTTTAAAAAAAATTATACGTGTACATGAATTAATTTACATACAAATTAGATGTAATAATTTTATAAAAAAAAAAAAAAAAACAAATTAATTTTAAATTAATCCCCGTATATTGCTCGAGCTTCCAACTAATTATATATATACAACAAAAGTAAAAAATCCAACGTGGCAGAAAGGCATCTCAATCTCTAACCTTCAATCTTCCACAACACACTACTCTCCACTCAACAAACTCACACTTATTGATGACAAATCCATATTCTTATTCCTTCCCTAAACCCAAAATGGAATTAAATTCCTCCTTTATCTTCCCAAAATGGATAATTCTTTAATTCAAGAATTATTCACCGAATATTATCATCATCATTAATTAATAATCAGATAGATTAGATGTTGTCAGATGTATCTTCCTCTTTGGATTTCATTGCCAAGTTGTAATCGCACATTTGTTGTTCCAGTTGTAGTATCCGATTCTTCTCCTCCTCCTCCACTGCTCACTATTCCCAATTCCAATTCCAATTCCAATTTTATTTATTCACAGTCATGTCTTGTATTTAATTCCATCATGCGAATTCCTAAGAAGCCCCTTCATTTTTGTCTCTCTCTTTTCTCTCTTCCTCATTTTCACTTCTCTCCTCCTTTCTCACTTCGTTTCCCCTTCCATCTCCCCCTAAGAGGCGCGTTTCTCGCCGCTGGTTAGTTCTTTTACAACTTTGTTTCTTTTCTTTCCTTTTCTTTTTTTGTAATTTCAGTTTTGTGCATTTGCTTTTTTCTTTTCTTTTTTTAAAAAAAAAAATTAAATAAAAATTGGTTGTTTCTTTAATTTTGGTGATTTGTGCATTAGTGGTAAAATGAATTAAGTTGTGAGGGGTTTTAATTTGGGGAATTAGGCTAGTGGATAGGTTTTAGGCTTTTATGTTTCGAGAGCAAGAAGCTGTGGTATTAATTCGGAAATTGAAATTTTTAGGTGTTTATTGGAGCGTATCTTGGAAGATTCTTAGACTCGGAACCTAAAGTGGTGTGCTCTTTTGATTGAATTTCAAATTCAGCAGGTAAGATGTTCATTTTTTAAGAGTAATTTTATCTTTTTTTCTCCATTTAAACGTTTTGGAAATTTTTTAAAAATTTGTTTAGCGAACAGTGAGGGAAAAAGGTGAGTTATGTAGCCTTAAGTATCAACTATAGTACAAGCTTAAGTATCTTGTGTGTTTTTCTGGAAAAAAAATGAGCAAAATTTGTGGTTTTGCTTATCTATGGGATTATTTAACAATATTATGTCTTTGATGTACATTATATAGTTAATACACGTGAAGTTTTCACTGTGCATTGTTTTGCGGCCATTTAAGTGAGAATCTTGCTAGCGAACTTGCCGTTGGCTGTGGAGTTTATGTCATTTCCACGTTTATTAGCTGGAGTTATGTTTCGTTCTTGTTTCTTTGGGAAATGTCATTTTGTTGTACTTTTGTTGCGAGTCTCGTGACTTAGGTACGATAGATTTGGACAGATCAGGCATTGAATTCGTGAATTTTTTGTATGTTAATCGTAGAGATTTTTGTGGATGTATGCGTGATTTATATAGTATAGATTTAGTGCTGTAATAATATTGAAGTCTAATTCTCCTATAAAGCTAACCATTTTTCTTTCTACAACGTTTCAGGAAGTAATCCGTTGCACGTCGGCTACACAATGGAGGATGGTCATGGTGCTGTTATAGGTAACAGGATATCACATTTTCCAAGCATCAGCTATGGTGATGGTGTTCAAGAACCACGTATATGGTCATCTCCTGGAGGATCATGCAAGATCGATATAGGAAAGCAGATCTTTTGCAACAGATCATTGAATATGAAGAACATTGTTGCTGTTGGCTTTGATATGGATTACACTCTGGCCCAATATAAGCCCGAAACCTTTGAAACCCTTGCGTATGATGGAACAGTCCGAAAATTGGTTTATGATTTGGGATATCCTGAAGAGGTTAGTCTACGTCATAGTCTATGCAAGTGTAATCAATAATGTTAATGATATCTACACACACACACACGTGGTTAAGTTGATGAAGCAATTTTCACTTTAGTCAATACGTACAAGCAAATAAAATTTTGTTGTCCCATATGATGTGATCTTGGTGAGCTATGTTATTAATGCTCGGTATTTCTCTCCTTTCAAATATTTGGACATTATATGATATTTTGGTTAAGCATGTTCATTTAATGCAGCTGCTGCAGTGGTCATTTGATTGCAAGTACATGGTGAGAGGATTGGTTCTTGATAAAAAGAGAGGAAATATCTTAAAGGTTGACCCCATTCATCTGTTTTGTCTTAGCTTATTCTTTGTTTTTTTCCCTTGTCCGGGCAATTCAATTTTATTTGGTTGGTGAAACATTTGCTCAATGTTTGTGCATTGCAAGATGGATCGGCATAAATACGTGAAAGTAGCCTACCATGGATTTAGAGAGATGTCCAAGGAAGAGAAAGTTGGAGCCTACGGAAGTACTCTAATACGTGATGCTTTTGATGAACCAGACTATGCTCTTATCGATACACTCTTTTCGTTAGCTGAAGCCTACCTGTTTGCTCAACTTGTTGACTTTATGGACAATAATCCTGGAAAATTCCCAAAGGCCACTTGGTAAGAAAATACCTCAACTCTTTGTGTTCTTTATGATCTGTGATTTATGATACTGATACTTTTGGCAATGATGTTACATTCATATGGACTGCTGAAGCGATAAATAAGACTTTGCTTTTGATTACTCAACTTCAATTTTCAATTTGCCAAACTTTCTTAAATGATCTCCCAGCTATGTTCGGATGTACAAAGATGTTCGAGCTGCTGTTGATTTGTGCCATCGGGATGGGACTTTGAAGCAAATGGTTGCCAAGGATCCCAAAATGTAAGAATAGCGATAGTAAATCAACTTCGAATATTTAATGAGGCTCTATATTTTAGGAAATTGATTTATTAAGTTTAAAAGAGATTCAATTCCTGACATATTATGATGGCTAGTGGATAGATTGAAATCAGATTACTTTTTATGGTTTCAGATTTGAAGATGCTCATATTTTTGTCGGATTCTTTCTCACATGGCTCTCTTTCTGTCATATGCTAGATATATCAACGAGGATAGGTCAATAGTGCCCATGCTGAAAATGCTTAGAGAATCTGGTCGTTCAACGTTCTTGGTGACAAATAGGTATGGTATCTCTTAAATTTTTTTCCTTCCTAATAACATGGTTATCATTGATTTGAATTGATCAATGAATCTAATGTATGATTGATAATCCCATGTTCATTGGTTTAATCCTTGTGAATTTAAATTGGATGCGTTGCAGTTTATGGGACTATACAAATATTGTGATGAACTTCCTCTGTGGATCTCATACACTAGATGGTGGAATCACTCGCAACTTTGATTGGCTTCAGTACTTTGATGTAGTCATAACCGGCAGGTCATTTTCTTCTGTCAGATATCATAAACTGCTACTGTGGTAAATATTGTTTGTGAAGAAAAATCTCAAGAAAAATTGATGTATTTGCCGTCACCATTATCATACTTTTATATTTTAGATGATTTAATTGTCATGTCATTTTTGTGAACTTCAATAATGTCACTTAATGACTAAATTATTATAGGTTAGCATAGGTAGTACAAATTCTCTAGTCCTTCAGAATCTGACTGCGAAGAAAAATCTGTCAATGCAGTGCGAAACCAGGCTTCTTCCATGAAGATAACCGTGCCAATATTTTTGAGGTTGAACCCGAGTCTGGGATGCTGCTTAATACTGATAATGGCACACCTATGCCGCAGGTCACTGTGCATATGTTATTTATTCTTGTCCAGCTTTGACCCTTTTATTCTTTTATCCTTCTGTTGGTAAATACTGAATATGTTTTGTTGAAAAGGTTGGTGATGTTTCACCAAGATTATTGTTGAAGAAGCAGAATGGAACTTGTCGAATTTTTCAGGTACTTTTCAGCAACATCCAGCAGAAAACTAAATCTAACATGATAGATGCATGTGAAATTGATAAAAATCCAATATTTTAAAAACCGGACCGGTGATCTAAAAGGTTCAATGGATCATTTGTTCGACCGATTGAACTGGCAAATAATTTTAATTAATTAAAAATTATAAAAAAATTAATTTTAATTTTTGGTTTTAAAAAAAAAATTCGGAACCGGCTCATCCGGTTCACCGTTTTGACCGGTTTTTAGGGTTCAACCAAACCGGACCAGACTTACGGCTAGTTCCCTATTCGATCCGGTCCGATTTTTTAAACCATGTAAAAATCTCACTCACTACCAGAATGAACTTATTTATTTCACTAATTGGAGTAAATCTAATGATGTACCCCGACTTGTCTTTTTAGGGTGGAAGTGTTGGTCATCTGCATAAATTGCTGTCAATTGAGTCAAGTTCACAGGTGATACTTTCTTATGTGCATCCAGTCGTTATTTACCAATGCACAACTTATCTTTTAGTTATTTGTTGTAATTAATGCTTTTTAAGCATACTAGAATTGTTAGCAGTAATTAAGTTTTACCATTTTATTAGGTTCTTTATGTTGGAGATCATATCTATGGAGATATATTACGCAGCAAAAAGGTTCTTGGTATGACTTAACTTTTTACTCTTTTCTTTTCCTTTTTTTTTTTATGTTGATCAATATTTTCTGCTCCTGTAATCTTTGAATGGATTTTGTAAACTGTGTATGACAGCCCTTTCTGTTGTATAATTGTGGTTTTTCTGTTTAATTTACTTCCTACTGAGCAGGTTGGAGAACAATGCTTGTTGTCCCTGAACTCGAGAGGGAAGTTGAATTGCTTTGGGAATTGAGGGACTTGCGTAAGGTGAGTTTTGGAAGTTTCCGTCATGATATTAGTAGTATGTTTTCCGTCAGGTGAGTTTTGGAAGTTTTCGTCATGATATTAGTAGTAAGTTTTCGTCTTGTCTTTATAGTAGTAACTGGGAGAGTCGTGTCCCCAAGGGACGTGGCTTGGTGGTGTAGGGTTTAGGATCTCACCTTGAGGTCCTAGGTTCGAATCCAGGGAGTGCGTTTCTTGTAAGAGCCTGGGACGGCCGGGTTTTACCTGCTCCGCTTAAGCCCGAAAGAGGTGGTTTGGCGGTAGGGTTTCCAACGATTTCAAAAAAAAAAAAAAAAAATTTGCCAGTTTAAGAATGTTGATATCATCACAAATATTACACTTTAAATACATTACAACACTGATAGGCAGATTACAGTACAGCATCACTTGCAACATGCTAGTGAGCTAGTCGCTGACATGTTTATATGCTTTGTGACACGGTGCTTCAGATTGATAAATAGTTTTGAAGAAGATGCCCCAAATTTGTTCAAAACTTTTTAAACTAGATGATATATTTAGTAGTTTCTGATCTTTATATTTGTTGCTTTTTAGTTTTCCTCACCAACTCAAATACATTTGTCTACGCAGCAACTTCGTTTGCTGAGGAAAGAGCGTGATCTCATTGAAGACAAAATACATCACTTGAAGTGGTCTTTAAAGTAAATATTATTTTTCTTGAATTCCATATTTTATGATTTTGCTCTTGATCTCTATGGTTATAGTTTATGATATTCATTTTCTATTTTCGTACCTCTTTTCAGGTCTGAAGATATTGATGTTGATGAGCAGCAAAAAATGTCCACTAGAATGAATGAACTGGAGGTTAGGTCTATTGTCAGTAATTCTGATTTTGTAGCAACCCTAAAATCTTTTTCCGGATGAATGCGGTAAAACTAACTTAAAATTCTTATTTAATGGTTTGATTTGATAGTCTCAAAGGGATAGGGTGCGTTTCAGTCATCAAGAAGCACAACGGAAATGCCACCAAAAGGTGGTGTTCATTTTTGCCTTGTGATATGGGTTTTGTTTTCAGCTACTAATTGTAGTGGTGTGTTGATTTAAGAAAACTTAATGACACCTTTGTCTTTACAATTGCAGTTTCACAAGGTATGGGGACAACTAATGAAGACTGGCTATCAAAATTCTCGCTTTGCTCATCAGGTAATAACTGCCCTTTCCAAGTAAGAATTTGTCCTGGAACATAGTTCCGTAGGCGATTTAATTTACTTCTACATGTGTTACTGCTATCGTAGGTCGAGAGATTTGCATGCCTTTATAGTAGCCAAGTGTCCAACTTAAGCTTGTACTCTCCGGACAAATACTACAGACCCAGTGAAGACTTCATGCCCCATGAATTCGACGTTCTTTCCCTCTGATGCCTATCTGCATTCGGACAAAGTAGAGCTCTAGCTTGACGAAGGTGCACGATTCGAGCAGTGGCTGATTGCCGAAGAACTTATATCTCTTGTGTTTTTACCTACTGATTGCTCTTTTGTAGTTCTAATTTTACTCATCTAGTAAATGCTGTAATATTGAATAATCATTACTTCTGGTGGTGAAGGGCACATCCTCGCATAAAGGCCCTTTAAATACAAAATTAGGGTTGAAAATTTAATTTCATACTGATTCTTGATTCTATTTGGAGAGTGATTGTGGATGAATAAGCCTTGTTTCTTAGTATTTTGTCCATTGCTGAATGGAAGTTATTGCAAAAGTATTACTATGAAGGAAATAATAAAGATTAAAAACAGTATCACTTCAGCTTGAGGGCTATTCTTTCTATTAAAAAAAATACGAACACTTTGTATAATATTTTATACAATATGTTTTTAGAAAAATACTAAGGGTAAAATGGGGTTAATATTTTTTTGAATACATATGGTTGTGCAAAGTGTTGTACGAATATCATTTTTCAAAAAATTACAATAATGATATGTGTATAATATTTTATAGTCATATATATTTAGAAATGTATTAAGGGTATAAATGGAATAATTCTTTTTTAAATACACATGTTTGTGCAAAATGTTGTACAAACATCATTTTTGGAAAAAAAAACATTAATGACGTGTACAATATTTTATACAACATCTTGTATATTCATGTGTATTTAGAAAAATATTAAAGGTAAAAAGGGAATAATCTATTTTTTTAATTACATATGATTGTGCAAAATGTTATATAAATTATTGTACAAACATTATTTTCTTTTTAAAAAATACAATAATAATACGTGTATAATGTTTTGTACAATCAAAGATAAAAAAAAAAAAAATGAATATTTTTTTTCTAATGCAACTATAGTGTACAAAAGCCACCAATAAACTATACTTATTATTTACGTGTCCATTAAACGTAATATACCAAGCCAAATTAAGTAAAAAGTTAAATAAGGTCAGTTGTATTATATCTAAAATCATTATCTCAACTGATTAAAATATAGATATTTTTTAATTGTAGTTTTTTTTTTTTTATATCAACTTAAAGCTTTCCTAACCTCATTTAACATATGACCAAGGCCGACATAGTATTATAAGGGTGTGTTTGGCACACTGTATTATTTTAAGTTGTATTTTATTATTTAATGCATATTGTATTGTATTAAGGTACATTATAATAGTATTATATTATATTAATGTTTTACAACGTTTGGTACTACACTGTAATATATTAAAATTATTTTTTTTTTTTAATATTAATATTTTAATAGTTTGATAATATTTTTTAATTTTAATATTAATTTTTTAATTTTAATATTTTATAATATTTTAATATTAATTTTTTAATTTTAATATTAATTTTTAATATTTAATAATATTAATTTTTTAATTTTAATATAAATAAAATAATATTGATGATTAGAGAAGAAAATATATATATATATATTTTTTAATTTTTAATGCAATATGTCATAATCTCACCCCTCCCGGCCTCCCCCATCATTCGTTAATACAGTGTGGACATTATTAAATAATACAATATAAGGTGGACAATATTATCACCAAACACTATATTATATTAAATTAATACGATATAAATTCCTAATATTGTGTAATGTTATGCGTCAAACACACCCCAAAAAGTTTGAAGTCATTTTTATGTTTAGAGATTAAAAAAATATGAAATAATCAGCCATCAGAGGCTATAATGAAAAAACTAAGCTTAGAAAAGCCGGGGTAAAAAAAACCCGGGGTGGGCCTTATACTCAAAAGCCTGATTTGGGCCCTTAGTATTTTTGTAATATCTATATTATAAAGCACAATGGTGTTGGAGGAGAGAGAGTGCATCCAACGGCTCTCTTTATGTGGCTTAATTACGGCTCAGATCATTTCATTGGTAATTGGGGGGAAAGAGAGTGAATTGATTGATGGAAATGGTCAAAATTTTCAAATTTTCAAATAAAAAAATAGAAAGTTAAAATAAAATCATTTAATTTTGTAACAACGTGCCGTAGGCACGGGCCAAATACTGTAACACCGTGCCGTAGGCACGGGCATCATTTAATTAAAAACAAAATCATTTAATTCTGTAACACCGTGCCGTGCCGTAGGCACGGGCATCATTTAATTAAAAAATAAAATAATTTAATTCTGTAACACCGTGCCGTAGGTACGGGCCAAATACTGTAACACCGTGCCGTAGGCACGGGCAAAAACTAGTATATATATATATACACACTTTAATATGTTTGTAACATTTTTATTTGTTTGTAACATTTAAATTATTAATTTATCGATGAAACTTTTGATTATTTGTGAATTGTCTTTATATATAGTGTGAATGTATTTTATATTTGTATGTTTATAATTTTTTTTATAAAGAAGGGCCCGATAAAGCCCGGCCCCAAACTCCGCCCAAATCGGGTCGGGCTTTTCCCAAACCCGGAGTTTTATTTTCCTTCCCGACCCATTGCGACTTTTACTTTAGACAAGGACCTGACGCTTGTGAATGTGTGACACGTGAGAAGTGGAAATCCGCAGGAATAATAACAAAATTCAACTTCACGAGAAAATCTAAATACAACGGAGGTACCACGTCATCCGTACAATAATCCAATCAATCATTGTCACGCGTGCTGAAATATTAAAAAACAACTAAAAAAATGGATTTTAATCTTACATATCATTTATTAATTAGTTGGTGATATCACGTCACTCATACCTCCGTTGCATCAAAGAATTACTCCAACTTCAGCCCTAGCTGTTATTCTTAGAATACTGGGGTGCATTTAGCAAATCGGACCCCGATTGAAACGACACCGTAATTCAACTTATCGTCTCGCTCGTCTATATTTTATATTTGTATTTTTATAATTTTTTTTATAAAGAATGGCTCGATAAAGCCCGGCCCGAATCGGGTCAGGCTTTTCCCAAACCCGGAGTTTTATTTTCATTCCCGGCCCATTGCGACTCTTACTTTAGACAAGGACCTGACGCTTGTGAATGTGTGTGACACGTGAGAAGTGGAATTACTCCAACTTCAGACCCGCTGTTATTCTTAGAATACTGGGGTGCATTTAGTAAATTGGACCCCGATTGAAACGACGCCGTCATTCAACTTATCGTCTCGCTCGTCTATTTATTTTTTTCTGGGCTCCCACGAGCTCTTCAAAATAAAACCCTAGAGCGAAGCAAATGATGAATGAAATAGATTGAAAGAGAGACGACATTACTTTCGACAGACAATCACTCGAACCGAGTAACCCCAATCGCATATTCAGAGGTACGTGATTCAAATTTTCTGAAGATCTTACATTCAAAACCTAAATAAATTTCGTCTTGAGTAAATTTCTTTTATTTGTTGGTTGAGTCAAATGAATTAATTGTGCTAAATATTTGTGGTTACATTGTAGAATAAATTACGAAAAATGGCCATGTTTAATTTCGCAAATACGCTTTGCAAGCGATTGAATGTGAAAGAGCTGGTCACAAATGTTCCTGTATACTGCAGCGTTGCTGGTAACGTACACGCCACTATGACAGATTATTTTCAATTTCATTATTTTCTTGGATAGTGCTATATTAATCTGTCGTGTTTAGATGGATCTGGTGGTGGATTAAGCTTGATGTTTAAGCGTTGGGCTACCAAAAAGACGGCTGGATCAACCAAGAACGGGCGTGACTCGAAACCTAAGAATCTTGGGGTGAAAAAATTCGGTGGTGAGGTGAGTGCATGATCAATTTTGATTTGGACATTTCTTCGGAGTCATGATTGTTAATTGTGGAGATATAATTTTTATGTGGTTTTTGATTGTATTGTGCAGAGGGTGATACCTGGAAACATTATAGTTCGTCAGCGAGGTACCCGTTTTCATCCTGGAGATTATGTAGGGATGGGGAAGGATCACACCCTTTTTGCGCTGAAGGAAGGACGTGTAAAATTTGAGAAACGCCCACTTAGCGGCCGCAAGTGGGTGCATATCGAACCCAAGGATGGACATGTGCTGCATCCTTTATATGCAAATGCAAATGCAAATGCAAAAGCAAATGATTCTTCACCACAGATGGAGACAGCCACATAAAGACCCATTCTATAGTTTGTTTAATCGAGTTAGTCTCTAATCTTTTTCTTCTTCCTCGTTGGACTGATGGTTCGATGGATTGCAGGAATTTTGGACAAAAACTGAAATAATAATAGTTTGTTACTGAAACTTTTTGCTAGAATTGAATATAATTGTCTTTATACTTTTCCTTGTTCGATCATTTTGAATTTTTATGTGATTATATTGTCATGATCAAGAATAGATTTGTGCAGTTAATAGTATGAAGGAGATATAGGACTGTCTCTAGGATGGCAACATGTCGCATGATACATGGATGTCAATATCCCGCTCGCTCAATCAACAAATATGAAAATTTCATTTGTACCCGACCCCTTATGTATTGTGCCTCCATGGGCCCTCGTACGGTTCCCGTTCCTTCAATAACTATGGGTTTGTCACATTTATGTTTTTAAAGTTGATTTTTTGGTTACACTCTAGTACTCTACCACTGTACAGAATTTCAGCAGCTGCAGCTTATATTAGCTTATCAGCTTTGGGGATTTACTTGTGTTACAGGAAAAGAACTTTTGCATTATAAACATGATTTCTCCTGTTTACCTTAGTAAACTAAGCAAGGCAGGTTTTGCCCTAGTTTGGAAAATACTACAAGAAGATTTTGAGGACCAATATTGAACTCTGCCCATTGAGAACTGGAAGAGTTTCAGCACTGAAATTTGACACTAAAAGTAATGCGGCCCTCTTGTTAGGCAATTAATATTTGAAACTGGTCCAAGTAAATTGGAAGTCGTTTTCTCCAAATCTGAATTCGGAACTCTTTCTTTGGTACATTCAATTTGCTTTTGGATCTTGGATAGCCTCAGACTAGAAATCCTAATCTTTTACAATTTTACATGGCGATCTAAGAGCAACTGTCAATTACAGGAAAAAGAAATTGCAGCTTACTTTCAAAATGAACAAGCTCCAAAACCAAAAGAATATTATTATTATTATTATTATTTTTTTTTTTTTTTAAAAAAGGCTGCTTCTCTTTGCTCTTTTAAAAAGGCACTTTTGTTTGTAGCCTGCAAATATTCAGCTCCACTGGATCCCCTTCAACAGGCTGTTATCCAACTTGATTATCTTCACAGAATTGTTTTGAACCCTGATGATTAGGCAAATTACGCAAGGTTGGGGTCAAGAAATGCTGTGAAGCAGGCGCTCCTCAGATGGGAAGCCACAAAAATCATTTGAAGATAATTCACAAGCACAAACTTTCAGCTAATGTTCGTCTTGCCTTTCAGTTTCTTGCATTTCTATCGGCTCAGGAAAGATTTCATTTGATAACCTTTTATTTGAAGATGAGTGCTCAAATCCACCACTACCATGAGAGAGTACTCTTCCTGAC